>JAOEHY010031331.1:0-16895 GCA_025447955.1 Psilopsiagon aurifrons | reverse complement strand
GGCCACAAGTCAAAAACACAGTGCTGCACCAGCTACTGAGAAGGAGAAAAATGGCTGCTACTGCTGAACCCATGACACCCTGGCAGATTTGAAGATCTGCTTCTGTCTTGTCACAAATTGTATTTCAAAACGATCAACTGCTAAACAAATAGCTATTGATTTGCAGTGCTTTGGGAAGGGTAAAACAGTTCAGAAGGATGCAAGATCAACAGGGAAGATCTAGGTGACTGGGACATGACAGCACGATATTATTTTATATTTTATATTTTTATATTATATAAAATATTATTTGCATGTTTCCTGATCTCAAAAAACTTTATAGTGTACAGAATCACAGGAAAAAGGAGCCTGGTCACCTCCAACTACATGCCATCTCTCTCAGCTCTTCCTTGTGAACAGGACAAAAGGAATCAGTATACTGTCTTCATTCAGCCAATATGTGTTACAGCACTGCTGCCTCTCTTTGCTTTTCTTTTCCTCTCTTTTGCTTTTTCCCCCCTCTAGAATGCTGATTTTGCAGTTTGTGTGACCTGGCACAACAAAGCTTGTGCATTTGTTTCAGTGTTACTTCCTTATGATCTCTTTTTGTACTCCATTATATACAGTATACAGATTTTCACACATAATACTATGTTTATCCAAATCAGATATTTTTTCCTCAAGGAAATGTTTTTTCATTTATGTAATTGGAATTTTAACAAACTCAGATAAAAAAATCTGACAAAGCCCACAGAGAGAAAAGTAGAAATTAGTCTATCCACCAAATGTTTCAACAAATCCAAAATCAAACGTTTCATATCAGTTCAGAGGTTTGTTTAAAGTAAACTTAAAACTGAAGTAAAATTCAAAAGAAGTAAAATCTCAAACTAAGGATATGAACTGTACATTTTGAGTCTGCTAGATTTGTTTTTGTCACAGTAGTTCAGCTATATATTCTAAATTAGAAAACTGTTTCAGTGAACCCAAATCTTCTAAATGATTTTGTGATATTTTCTGCCAATATAATGCTAATGAAAGATTATGCCCCGGTTTACAGTCAAGACTTCTCTCAGTTTTCTAGACACAGAGGTTACAGACCACATATTTCTTTCCATACAACCCAGATTTGAACAAACTACTACTGGAAAATGAACAAAGAAAACCTCTCTTGTTTACTATGTATTTATATTATTTTACTTTTCCAGCACATTTTTGTGAGGCTAACCTGAGATGTGTAACATTGGAAGCAAAGAAGGTAAGCAAAAGGGAGGACATCAAAACTGGGTGAATACAGGCAGTCGCATATTCAGAGCTGCATAAAATAAGTGTTCATGTTGTGTATCACATGTACAAGACAGTGACATGCACATATATTTTCATATGACTATGTATATAGAATCATAGGTTGGAAAAGATGCACGATTCTAGGTCTTTTTCAGATCATTGAGTCCAACCATTAACCTAGCACTGCCAAGTCCACCACTAAACCATGTCCCTAAGTGCTACATCTGTCTTTTAAATACCGGTATGGTTTTGTACATAACCCACACCCTAATATAAGCTATTTCAAAATTGTCTTTACTTATATTTGTAATGGATTCTTCTACTTGTATGCGCAAAATAATGCTGTGTTCAACCACTAAATGATGGGAATAGATGATTTCTTAGCTTTGTGTTCCCTGTGTGTGCAGGTATCTGGATGTGTAAAGCTTTATATTCAAGTTTTTGTTTATTACTGCTGAAAAGGCAAATTGAATCAGCTGCTTAGATATGGTAAAGAAAACCATTTTGGAAAGTTATTGAAATGAAATATAGCCTACTGAAATATTTGATCTTTTTCATTTATTTAACTCTGTACAAGGCTATTTTAAGATAGGTAATGTTTGAGAAAACTGCCTTGTATTCCAGGTACTGCTTGACTATGAGTAGATGCCCATGCTAATTTTCTTTATAACTGCCAGATCACAGCGGTAGGAGAGAAATATTACACAATCCAGACTTTTGGTGGTTTTGGAGAGTGGGGTTGCCTTTTTTCATTTAATACTTCTGGAAACAGCTTTTACTTTCATATTGTAAACAAGGCAGAGGTAATCTACTTTAATAAATGTGTGTCTTTCTCCATTACAAATACTGACTGACCTTTCTATGTATGCAAGATGACAATAAGCAGGCTTTTGCAATGAGCCTACAAGAACAAAACCAACTTATACACACTCTTGTTAAGACTATGATAAGCTTAGATGGGTGGAGTTGAATTTCAGTGTGTATATCAATAACTTCAAAGTCATTTCTGACCTTTCTGATAGAAAATGAGAACAATATTGTAAATTTCAGTATGCAAAGAACCTCTATAGAAATATTCTAATCTATTTCATTGATAGCAGTGCCAACTCATGTCTTCTGAATTTTAATGCAGCTCAGGCTCTGAAAAGAGAATCTGCAACAGTAATATAATTTTATTAATCAGGCTGTGTTTGGGTTGATAAACCTAAGTTTATAATTTGTCTGTAAGCAGTCTGAGTTCAAAATAAGGCCATTAAATTTTTCAGCTAAGTCTGCCTACATGAGAAAAGCAGTTGTTTCAAAGGCCAAACTGACAGGGCATGAGCAAGAACAAATAAAACCTTCCTTCTCTTTCTAGTTTTGCAGAATCCTCCTCACACCCAAGCTGCAGGAGGTCTGCTGGAGCCTGCAGCCATACCTCTTGCTGGTTTTTGCCTCCCTCTGCTCCTAGACCTTTAGTTCCTGCTAAAGCTCATGAAAGAACTCCTCAGAAAGCTGGAAACAATCCCAATATGTATTTTGTTTATTACTACCTAATTTTATTAACAACTTTTTATTCTGAACTCCATGGCTCATACCCTTAACATGGACCCCAGATCATGCAAAAATGAAGTCCTAATTTTCAGTGTTAAATCAAAGGCAATTCTATTCTTTCATATCCTTTACAGTTATGTTTTCTTCTGCCTCTTACTCCACATGCAGCTCAGCTTTTGGAATAAATGAAAAACATTGTTTAAGACTTTCCACTTTAAAGAGCACAGAATAAGCAGACTGACATCCAGATAAAGCTACAGATCTCAAGGACACTTTCAGTTGCAAGATGTGAATGAACACCCAGTAGAAGGTGACAATAAATTATGAGGCAGAAAATGTCAGAATACTCATATAGGGATACTCCTATGGCTTGTTTAACCTTTTTATTATTACTATCCTCAGCCTCCAACTTCCCTTGAACTTGTTTTCTTCCTCTTACTCAGAAATTAAACACCCTACTTTAAAGCCAAGAAAGCAACTGGAAACTGCTCAGACTCCTAATATTTTATGTTTATAATTAATTCTTATAGAACTCTTCAAAAGAAGAGAACAAAGTAAAGTACCTGTTGTGTCAGGCAGAGATAGTCAGAAAATAACTGTTGTTTCTGAAATACTTGATTCTCTGACAGAATAATGCACAATAACAAAGCAAACGCATATCTCCAGAAAATTTTGTCTTAGCGGATACTGAGCAAAATCATATGAAATCACAGGCTATTCATGCAATAAGCATCTTATTCTTTCCTCTCTTGGCAAAAAGATGAACTAACAACCCTCTACACTTCTGGTGACATTGTTGTGAGCTGAATGCTCAGCTTCCTCACTTCCCTGCTAGCCCCATAGCCAGGCTTGGAAATGTCTGCAGAAACTTTCAATCATCCTCTACCCCAAAATCAGATGATTTCACCCCACATGCATTCTTCAGTGGAACTGAGGCTTTCTTCTGCAAGCCTGGAGGCAACCAACCTGCAAAGTCTGTTCATGCCAGCTTGAGGGGGGTCTTTCACCCCTGAGCTCAGCCAAGGTTCCCACTATTGTCCTGGAAAACACTAATTAGTTGAATTTTGTTTTGATATGATGAAATATTATCCCAAGGCAGAATACAGAGTATAAAATGGCTGTGATCAATATATGCATGAAAATACCCTATAAAGAAAAATATGCACCCACCTATCCCCTGTGCGTTGTGATGGCCTGTTAAAATAGGTAGCCTGAAGTCCTTGTGGAAGCTGCCTCACACAGAAAGGGGTCAGGACATGAAGGTATCGCATCCAGTGTCTACTCAACAGCACCACCTTCAGCCCCATTGAGCCCAAATTGCCTGGCCGTACTTTGTTGCGACTTTCAAACACGCCCTGCAGCATCTTAGGAGAGGTTAATGTGAAGGTTTTTTTGCAGTTCTACACCGTCCTTTCTTCCTCTGCTATTCAGTTCTCCTTTTGCAAAACAGATGTTACAATTTTAAAGAGAAAATGTTACCGGTTTACAGTAAAAAAGCTCTTCAAGCAATAACATCAAGACTATTTGCCATTCTGTATATTTATCATTACCATAATATATCATTAACAATCATCTATTAGAATGATCGGATTAATCTAAGTAACATTTCTTCTTAAACATCAAGCAAATATCATTCATCTGTTTTTATTAAGAACAGCATTCTCAGATATTTCTTTTCTGTTAAAAAATCTGGGATGATAAATACTAAAATAAAGGCTTACAAATAACAGGCATTACATATTGCTTTGCCTGAAGTGCTTGTCTTTACTGAACTGTAGTATGTGGCTAAAATTATTAACAAGAAAATAGAATAACCTTCTAGAGATCAGGCAGATATCACCACAGTGGATCAAGAGTGGACTTGAGTGATTAAAAACTTAAGAACTGATGTTTTCCCAGTGACATTCACTTTGAATATTTTCCTTGTGTCCTCACTAGTGGGCTGTTTCCAGGAAAGCAGCAGTCTGCTTGTGGTAGAAAGAAGGAAAAAAACAAATGGGTAAATCAGGAAAAAGATGCCCTTTTTTCTTCCCTGGTCAGAAATTACCCTGTTTTGTTTCCCAAGCAGGTCAGGAGAAAATCTGTTGTGTAACGTAGGCGGTCGTCAAGCAGTCAGTGCTTCCCAGCAACAACTCCACATACTCCTTTTGCGTTACTTGAAATTGAAGAAAGAGGTATCAGCAAACAACCAGAGTCACACAGGTTAGATGCATTCAGCGCATGTAAGTGAATGACACTTTCTGCAAATATGTACAACAAATATGGCTACTTAAAGCCAATTATTTTCTGCAGGGTTTCTTCTATTCGAAAGAAACAATGAACAAAGTGAACTTTATTGGGACTACCTTCTATCAACATGAAAGAAAAGAAGCAACAAAATAAGAGGCAATTTTCACTTGGAGCTTTTTAACTATATTATCTTTCCCCTTAGATATGTTTCATTGTTGTTTTCTTACATATATAAAGGTAAATGCTTTGTTCACACACGTTGACTCATTAGTTACTCATTGGGACATTACAGTTAGGAAGAATTTTAAAATAGTTTTGCAGAAAGAAAGAAACTGGCTTCATATTCTATTATCAGGATGGTTCCCAACTATAAAAGACAACATTGGAGAAAGAATCAAACTATCTAGTGGGCAAGTAAAATAAGAACTATGTTGTCAGCTAGCAGCTCCCAGGATACTGGAAGGACTGAGATTGAAAAGCAAGGAGGAAGGATGGAATTTGCTGTGGTAAAGTGAATTCAAAGGGAAGAAATTACAAGATCAGAGGGAGAAGTAATAAATTCTTTTGACAACTTCAAAGCAAGCAGAATTGAGGGGAGGAGATGTGTTCATGAGTTTTCATTTTACTGCACTTTACTAATTTTCAGTCTTTTCAGTTATGCCCTACTTATTTTCTATATGTAAATGCATTACTAGCCTGGAGATCCCAATTACCGTGGGAACTGTGCAAATCCCAATTAGTAAGGAAACTTGTTAAAATTACTTTTCTATACATGTTATCTATGATGCTGACACCTTAGTCCCCAAGCAGAGTGAAAGCCTGAGGTTGAAATTAATGCAGATTGCTGTGTTTGTAGGATTCCAACCATTTACATGCACATCTATTATCATGTTTATATTGAACATTGGTTCACTTACGCATATTGAAGAAAATTACATGAGGTGTGGTGTTCAAGATAGAAGGTCAGTCAGCAAAAGAGATGACAGCTTCTTTTTCTTCCTTCTCCTGAAGGTGGAAGAAGGGGTTGAAAAAGATAATTACCATGCTTCCATAAAATATGGAGAAAATCCATAAAAAGATGTTCATATAGTATCCTGGTTTCTGCACAGATTTTTACTTAAAGTTTAAACAATAGCTGTTAAATGGAGGTTTTCCTGGGAAGTATATGAAGAAATAATGTATTTTACATTATTTAAATGGTGTTGAATAAAGAATGCATGATTTCTGCTGAAATAGATTAAAATGATACATGTCAGACTCTCATGTAACTCCGTGACTGCACAGCAACTCTTTTTTCCCTATCTGATGCCTCAGATATATCTGTGCTGCTGTCCAGTTGTCTGGCAGAAGTAGACCAGGGAAAAGAAATGTGGGAAGAGATCTGTTACTCTCCATTTTCATATCAAATGGCTGTAGATTTGTCTCTATAAACAGTAATGAAATAGAGCAGTTTGCTGATTGGCAAAATGGATAAAAAAGAAATTATACTAAGTGAGAAAACTAGAAATGAATCATGCATTTGTTTCTAAAATTATTTACCTGTACAGTTATATCCATATATAGGTGTCCCTACCCATATATGCATGCATTAATTATAAACAATTATGTGGACTCTTGCAATGAATGGTAGTATTTTAGGGGAGAATTACATTTTTAACTAAAAGGAGCATGTCTGGATAACAGAAGTATACTTAGTGGAGTAAGTTGCATTACACTTAACGTTTTTAAAACTATGCACAAGAAAAATACCTGAACATTCAGTATTAAAGCAGCTTGTGAAGTGAGTACCAAAACAACAAATCTAGTGTAGTTCTTATGATTTCGTTTACCTGCAGATGGTGGCTAATTCAATTCATGTGTCAGTGATGCTTCAAACTGAGTTTGGCATTAGGAATACCTATGACTCAGCCTGACAGTAATAGCCTGCCTCCTATGGTCAAGGAAAGCGTGGTCATCCTTTTTTTTCTGAGACACAGAGAGCACTTTCTAATTTTTATCTCTGCTGTGTTGGCAGAAATATGAAAGCTGGCAAACATTCACATGTAAGTCATATTATCTGATAAACACAGCCACAGAGCAATAGGCCAGAACTGCTGCTCTGAAGTTTTAAATCTTTTAAATCTGAAGACTTAATGGGATTTTTTACAATTATTTTGTACCATAAGACTAAAATTTTATTTTTGCTCCTGTGCGATAAATCAATTAGACTTTATAGAATCAGAGAAAATTTAGGTTGTTCAAAGCCCCATCCAGCCTGGCCTTGAACACTTCCAGGAATGGGTCTGCCACAATTTTGCAAGGCAACCTGCTCCACTGTCTCAGCCGCCTCATTGTAAAGAATTTTTTCTTAATGTAAAAACTAATTTTCCCTTCTGTCATCTTAAAGCCATTCCTTCTTGTCTTATCACTACATGCCCTTGTAAAGAGTACCTCTCCAGATTACTCATAGGCCCCCTTTTATGTACAGGAAGGCTCAAATAAGGTCTCCCCAGAGCCTTCTCTTCTCCAGGCTGAACAAGCCCAACTCTCTCAGCCTGTCTTCACAGAAAGGGTGCTCCAGCCCTCTCACAGCATCTTCATGGCCCTCTAGACTCACCCAAGCAGTTCCACGTTCCTCTTATTTTGGGATCTGCAGAGCTAAATGTAGTACTGCAGGTAGGCTCTCACAAGAGCAGAGTAGAGGGAGAGAATAACCTTTGTCAACCTATTGTTCATGCTCCTTTTGATGCGGCCCAGCACACAGCTGGCTTTCTGGCCTGCAAGTGCTCACTGCCGGCTCATGCTGAGCTTCTCATCAACCAACACCCCCAAGTCCTCCTTCTTAGGGCTGCTCTCAATCCATTCCCTGCCCAGCTTATATTTGTGCTTGGGATTGCCTCAACCCATGTGCAGGACTTTTTACATGGCCTTGTGATGCATCATGAGGTCTACACTGGCCCACCTCTCAAGCCTGTCAAGCTTCCTCTGAACATGTCAACTGCATCACACAGCTTGGTGCAGTCAGCAAGCTCGCTGAGGGTGCAGTCAATCCTACTGTACATGTCACCCGCAAAGGATAGCTTTGTTTTCTTATAGACAATATCATCTACATGACTAAATCTAGACTGAAGAGGGAAGAATCAGTTTGTCAGGCTTTATGACTGACAGTCATAAAGTCTCTATGATTCCACCTGTCTGACTGCAATATCTGGGTTTTGTCTAATAACATGATGGTCTTAAGGCAAATTAAGGACAAGCCTGAAACATTTTATTAAGACTGCGTGTCAGTTTTCAAAGACTTCAGTAGCAACAAACATCTGAAAAACAAAAAGTGATCTTTGTATGATGTTTGATATCACATCTCACCTTTTGTGAGGAGGGTCATGGGGACTTAACTTTTCAAATGTATATAAAGATATATTATCTCTCATAAATTAAAAATAATTTTTGTGTGTTCTTTTGTCATAAAATTGATGATGGAAATTTAAACTTTGTCAGTCAAAAAAGTATTATCTAAAAATTCGATCTAAGATTGTTTAACAGTGTGCTTCAGTATAATATAGAACTAATGGAATATAGAATTAATAGTCTTGTACTTTTAATAGTGCAAGAACATCACAGGAAGTGCTTTGCATCATCCTCTGTGACTGTAACTTCCTTTCCTTTTTTCTGTATTGATTTTAACCTGCTGGTACTGAATACCAAAGAGATGAGGAAGAACATTTAAAATGCATAACATAAACTTTCCCAGGGACCCTAGTGAGACATATTATGACTATCCAGGGTCTTCTAATCTCCTTGGAAAGCTCATATTTCTTTTATATATTTCACTTGTCTGATGCATTGAAGTTTACAACTTAAGCAAAGTCAAGTATATCTCAGCTGCATTCATGAGATTTTAATGATTAGAAAACAACTGCTTCCATTGCAAACAGGCATCATGTTTAGCAGTCTTACTTGAAAATCCAAGCTGAATCAGCATTGGAACGGAATTATCCACTATGACATCAAAAAAACCCCAAAACAACTGCATTGATTTTACACTATCTACAATAGATGAAGAAAAATAGAGGAATTTAGTATAAATACAGTTTTCAGTGTTGTGATGACATGGTTTATTACCAGAATGCACTTTGAGCTCTCAGAAACATAACAATATAGAATTGTACTAACAAAAGTACAAGAACTAACTAACTAATCTAATAACAGCATTCAAAACTACCTGTTGTGGGTTCAGCAGTAGCAGTCATTTTTCTCCTTCTCAGTAGCTGGTGCAGCGCTGTGTTTTTCACTTTCAGCCTGGGAACAGCACTGATAGCATCGGTGTTTTCAGTTACTGCTTAGAAAGTTTGGTTTGACCAAGGACTTTCTGAGTCTCATGCTCTGCCAGGGAGGAGGGGAAGCAGGGAGGAAGCAAAACAGGACACCTGACCCAAACTGACCAAAGAGGTATTCCATACCAAAGCAAGTCATGACCAGGATGTAAAAACTGGGGGCTGTTACCTGGAAGATTTAGCTCACGGCTTGGTCGTAGGGTGGTGAGCAGTTGCATTCTCTTCCCTCGTATTTTCCTGGTCATTATTATTATTGGTGGTAGCAGTAGTGATTTGTGTTATATCTTAGTTAGGGGACTGTTCTTAAACCATGACACTACCCAACATCAGAAGTACAAAAGACAAAGTTTTTTATAGAATCATAGAATGGTTTGGGTTGGAAGAGATCTTTAGGATCAATCTAGTTCCTACCCTCCTGCCATGAGCAAAGTAGATCAAAACTCCATCCAACCTGGCCTTGAACCCTTCCAGGGATAGGACAGCCACAGCTTCTCTGGTCAACCTGTTCCTGTGTTTCACCACCCCCACAATAAAGAACTTCTTCTTTATGTCTAATATGAATCTATCTTTTTCATTTTAAAACATTCTACTTGTTCTATCACTACTTGCATTTAAAACAATCTATATCTTTTTAAACAAGAGCAATAATACATAACATTTTTAAACTTATCCCTATTAATTCTTTTCATTATTATTTTATCAATAGACCCCTTCATCTGGAATCAGAAGTCTAAAAGGACTTACTGTCTTGAAGTAAACTTCTAATTCACCTTACTTGAAAAATTAAATTAGGAAGTTCTGAAAATATGTCTGTATTTTAATGAAAGTGTCAATTCTTTTAAATGGAAAGGTCTCCTTAACTGAATACTGATAATCATAATTTATATTAGCATTTAATAATAGCATTGTCAAATCTCTCTCCTTGGTGACATAAATGTCATACTGACAGCTGTGTATGTCACAAGACAGATCCACAAATTCTGTACGCATAAGGAATTCTTCAAATTTTGTGAAATTATGGTGCATTGATAACTAATAGTTTAAGAATAGTAGCACAAGCAAAATTATCCGATAATGTTCTCCATGCTCTTCAAAGAATCTTTGGACCGTCTTCTAATAAGCTTAAAGTTCATATAGTCTCTGTGATGACAAAATTTTTCTGGAAAAATGTAAACCACAACTGCAAAATTTTTAGGAGTGTACTGTAATTTCTCAAAATGAGTGAATATCTGAGGTGCCAAACCTGAAATATCACTATTTAGTCTATAAAAACATGAATGCAACCAATATGCTGTAAGATATATAAAATGGGAGCACAACATTAGACCTTTATATCTGAAAATTACTGCTATTACATTTTTTTTGCTGCTATGACATTTATTCAGTTCTTTTGCAATAAAATGTTTTAATGGCTGGACTCGGGCAAAGTTGGAAGAGAAAGGAAGTAAATGGGAAAATATTTTTAAAATAATATTATAAAATAATGTCTTGCAATGTTATTTAATATTTAAATGATTTTGTAGGCAGGTTTGAGTAGAATTAAATTATTTTTTAATTAAAATTTTTTGCTAATATTTGCATGAATATGAATTAAACTTACCTTAATTTTCATGCAAAATATCATTTTTAGACTTTTCTCCCACTGATAGAAAAAGACTATGTGTTAAGAAATACAGCTACTTCACATGATTATTTTATGAAGCTAAAACAGGCAACTAACAATCGGTTAATAAACTCAGTATTACTGCTTTTTTCACAACATGCAGTATAACGAATATTTCTGTCTCCAAAGTTTTGATTCTCCTGGTGGAATATAAATTAACGTCATGAACTTTCAATAATTAGCTGCTTTTTTATTGGTAGCAGAATATGCAATGCGTAGGAAACACAAACATAAGGGCAGTGTATTCTGACTGGTTAAGAGGCTTGAAAAATATAATTACTAGAGAAATATATATATTTATAGAAAATTTGTACTGACTTTACAAAAATGATATAACAAATAAAATGATAGTAGAATATGACGACAGATGAATGTGTTGCATATGACAGTGTTACCGTATGTCTTTAATTCACTCTTAACAGATTGTCATAATGATACTTTGTAAATAGCAGTTTTTTAAAAAGAATTGAAATATCGTGTGTAATTGCCAAAATATTTCTATTGCTATTGTTGGGGTTTCTAGTCAGTACTTCAGATTGCAGTCTGAAAAGCACTTTATAAGGAAGCAGCATTAATTTTGAACAGGACAGTGTATTACACAGCTAAAAGAGAATCTCTGTTGTGATCTAAGCTGTAAATCAGCCACACAGTTTGCTCACTCACTCCCCCCTCTTTCTTCCTCCCAACTCCCGGAGGGGATGGGAAGAAGAATTGAAAGAATGCGATTCCCACAGGTTGAAATACAGTTTAGTAACTAAGGTATAACACAAACCACTACTGCTACCACCAATAATAATAATGACAAGGGGAATACAAGGGAAGAGAATACAAAGCTCACCATGTATACCCAGGCCAACCAAGCAACGAACCCCCATACCCTTCCTGTCTCTCCCCACCGTTACTGCATCCTGGGCATGACTTGCTTTGGTATGGAATACCTCTTTGGTCAGTTTGGGTCAGGTGTCCTGTCTCTGCTTCCTCACGGCTTCCCCTCCTCCCTGACAGAGCATGAGGCTCAGAAAGTCCTTGGTCAGAGTAATCATTACTGAGCCATAACTAAAAACATCAGTGTTATCAGCACTGTTCCCAGGCCATAAGTCAAAACCAGCCTGCACCAGCTACTGAGAAGGAGAAAAATGACTGCTACTGCTGAACCCATGACAATCTTAAAAACAGCGAAATAAAATTTGGCAATAGCTGTACAAGGAAAACATGCACATGATGTTTTCTTCCTATTTTTCTGCTAATAGCTGTGATAGCATGGCTTTTTCAGGTATGCTAAGCATACATGTTTATCTGTCCCATATGCTTAAGAGAATATAAGCCCATTTTATTTTACGTTTAGAGTGGAAAAAGATACTTAAATCAGTTTGAAAATCATGTTTAACTTGCTGTTCTAATAATTCTATAAACTCATTGCAGACAGTATAAAATATGTGCCATTTATCATCCTTTCTGAGTAGCAACTTACTGCATTTGGAACAGCATGACGATCCATATTTAGATGCTCCTACCTTCCCTTCAGTCTCCAAAATTTATCTATCAAACTTTATCCAGTGCGCTGGGCCCTTCTGAAGATTGCTAAGGGAAGACCTAGAAAGATGTCAGACACCCTGCTAAGGATTTCTTACCAGCTCTCACAGCTACTGCATTGCAAAAGCCACATGAAATTAGGGTGCAAAAGTAGCAAAAGATACACAAAATATTTGTTATGAGAAAATAGTTCAGTAGCGCACTTTTAAGGTGAGACTTTTGTCTTTACAACAAAATATTGTAATACCTCTCTAAAAAGTAAAAAGAAAGCAGAAATGAACTGCAGCATCCCATTTAGGATCAGAGGGGTGTTTGCATGCACCTCCATGGTGAGGGGTTAGCAGGCTGTGTAACACACCACAAGCTTTTTCAGTGACTCTTATAGAGGTTTGGTCAATTTTCCTACCAATCAGACGACACCTACCTGGAGAACAGACACACAATTTTATTACTGTAAAATGGTACTTCAGAACAAATGTAATATGATTATGTTATAATTTTTGCTACCTAGAAGTAAAACTTGATATGTCTGAAGAATCTTTAGAACATTTAATTTGTTGATGGCAACTTGTACATTTTCTTTCCAAGAATAAGACTGTAACTTCCGACAGTCCTAAAAAGCTTTGGATAAATTTCCATTTACAGGAAAGATGTATATCAAGAAAGCAGAGAGATCGACAAGCTACAAGCCAATAGTTGAGCCTGATACAAATTACAGACACAGCATGTAGGAAAAAGGAATAAAAAAATGAGGAATGATGTTCTACATTATTTCTATAGTCGTTTCTAATCTTACTAATGTTAATTAATGTGTATTAATTCCCTTGTGTTAACATATAATGTAACATCCAGAAAACATTCTATGTAACCCTCTTTCTCTAGAAAGCTTCAAAGGGCTTTGCAATTGAGATCTTTGTTACAATGGTGTTGGCTCAGCAAGTTAGTAATCTCAGATAAAGCATTATTTGAAAACTTCTGTTGGCTATATGAAAACAAGAAGCTGCTCAAACAAGTGGAATGACTTTCAGAATGTCTTTCTTGAGAAGTTAAAAGGGACACCCATCTTTCATTAAAACAATTTATCCATCAGGAGGTCTGAAAGGTGGGCTTGCTCTTGTACTTTCTCCAGTAGTACCAAATCTTTCACACTTAGGAGGGTCTTTTACACTTAAGAGTGTGTAACTTCAAAGATACTACAGGGTTTTATTAGTAAAGTTGCTTCACTTTCTCAAAACTATAGAAGTTTTATATATTCCCCAGTGAAGTTACTTACTATTGAAATCAGTATTACTCAGTTCATAGTGACCAAGCAGAGAGCAGCAGAGAAGATGAGAACTGTTGTGCACTACAGGAAATCTATCAAAAATGCATGGCTATTCTAAATGGTTCCCTCCAAGCAAGCACAAAACAAGACCCCACTGCCAGCCTCTCAACACTGTGAGTGAAACCAGTTTCTACATGCAGTATTTGCTGCTCTTACTGTGTTCTCAGTCCATATATAATTTATCAACATGAGCCACTCAAGCCCTGTACGTTCCTCGTAGAGTCTACATCTTAGTGTCTACAGCAATAGGAGTATCTGAGATACAGGTTTGATTCTTGCGAGATGTGTTGCCATACATTTTTCTTTTGTGAATAGTTTGGAAAAGCACTGTGGAATTTACTTCCTTCCCTCCCCATGTTTTGGGCTTTTTTCCTTTTTTTTTTTTGATCTTAGTAGAAATTAATGAGTTCCAGGTAACATCCTTACCAGGCATACTGCATAAAATTTTAAACATGGATCTGTAAAAAACCTCCTTATTTTTTAGGACTTCAAAACTGGTTAATATTTAAGAAAATCTAGAGAATCTTTTGGGTTTAGGGAGTACAATGTGTAGACAAACTGTAGAAAGTTAGAAGTGAAGAGCAGACTGAAAAAGATTTAAAAATATATGCTCCAGAATATGCCTGAATTTCTTCATATAATGTATGTGCTTCCACTAGATACAGATCACTCCCATTTAAGAGACTCAACAGCAACAATGAAAAGCATAAATACATAAACTACACAGAGAGAGACATAGATAACACAAAATGTATCTTCTAAAGAAATAGCATCACAACTGCCTCAATTATCATATAAAGACAGAAAACAGAACTGAAGAAATAAAAGCTGTCATGAAACATTTATCCCTGCAATAACTGTAGAAACTACAAAGAAATAATGAAATGGAGATACTACAAATCACTGATTTTTATAATATGTAGATGAAATTTTTAAGGGCTTTGTGGTAAGAAATCAGAGCTGCCAATGGGAAAAAAAGAATGTGGAGGACAGCAGACTTGAGAAGAACAGCTTTCATCAATTAAAAAAAAACCCACTATATAATACGTGCTCTGTTTGGGGTTGGGTTTGGTCAATAATAAATATCTTCTGTGGTTGTACATTATTGCCTCCATTCTATATACTCTGCAATACTTGCCCCTGTAACAACATATTTACTTAATCATTACTGAGAGCAGACATTATGAATGACAGCTGTTCTCCTCATGTGTTTCTGTATTGCATTCTCCAGTGCTTCCAGAGCCTAGTTTTGTAGCTGTCCATGTCTATATGTAGATGAAATTTAGCATACTTTATATTTTTTTATATCACTGTGCTTAATTATTGCAACATAACAAATAGATTATCTATTCAAGAGTCACAGGAAAAGTTCTGTTCTCATACTTAAAATATTTTTAATTTCTTCTAATGTAACCATGTCAAGCTTATTCAGTTTTTTGAATTGGCCTCTAATAAATATGCTACAGCCCATTTAAATGGGTGCAGAAAAAGTCACATTGATCTTGCATGCCATACCCCTGCTATGCCTGCCGAATTACCTGAATTATGAAGAATTGCTACTTGTTTGGACTCTTTTCCTAGCATCCACCTCACATACCACACATCAGTTAATACAGTACCTTTTCCTAAGGCCCGCATAGCATACGAGTACATTACATTAGTCCTTTCATGAATTCTACAGAACATCAGGGTGTGTGGTTTTTTTTCAGAAAGATATTTCATCAGTGCAACATGGAACAAAGTATTAAGTGTGTTTCAGCCACTAGAGTATGAAATTTTTGGTGGCCTATAAGAATCCTTATTATCACAAAATGAAGACTGGATAAAGGATTTATTCGTTAAGGTCAACAAAAATCTTAAATTATTAACACACTGGAATTACAAGCATAGTTATTTTGACATAATCAAGTTTTAATCAGTTCTAATATTGTGCTTTTTTCTGCATTCTAGTGACTTAAAAACACTGAATGATTCCAGCCTTTTCAAGTGATTGTTGCTTTTGAGCAACCAGTTTAACATGATTGAAGAATTTAGAATAATTTGATTTATGATTTAGCTTAACAACTAAAACAATTTCTTGTTTACATTTTGTACTTAGATATATTAAACAGAAAAATAACTTTTGATAGACTGCTGTATCTTTGAAGTATATAGAGTGAATCACATATTATTCAGGATGGTCAGTTTAACTGACCACAGTAAAGAAACATCAGAAGAGACTTTATGAACCTTAAACACTTGTCTTAGCCTGAAAAATCCTCTAAAACCAGAACTATTGACTAGGAAGATTTCTACATGGATCATAAATAAGCCTGAAGAGAATTGTCCTTTGGACTTACATAAAACACCTGACTTATTTGGACAATTCAATTAATTTGTTCAACAATAGAAAAATGAGGAAAACAGTATTTGAATATTGCAAGTCCTTATTGTGCTTGAAGTGCTCGAGTATGATGCTGTGTGTGCTACAGGCAAGTCTGTCTGCATATCAAAGATCAGTCCCATATGAGAGACAACATGATTGTTGTCTAATGATCCTGTTTGTAGACAGGGTGGAGCAAGTATTTACTCTGAGGTAAGCCATCTAAATTCTTAGTTCAGATAGTACATTTTTATTATTAATCTATATTTTCCATCTATGAATCTTTTGGCAGATTGCAAAATTACTTTGCAGAAACAAGGGGGAGCGCAGATGGAAATTCAACTCTTAACTAATTAAGCTTTATGATACCCTATGAGATGTTTCTTATTTATTATTGGAGAACTGGAAGAGTGCTGCTCATCTGAATGTTAACTGGAGTTGGGGACGCTCTGCACCTTCAGAGTATGATAATTTCTTTCGATGCCTAAAGGGGCCATGAGGACTTTTACACTAGCATCTACCTCCAAGTCATACATTGAGTTACTGGCAGAAAGAAAAACTCAAAATGAACAAAAAACAAACCAAACAAAACAACAACAACAACAAAAGCACCCCAAACAACCCCCCAAAACAAACAAACAAACAAAAACAAACAAACCCCCCCACCCCCCAGCC
>JAOEHY010031330.1:0-43801 GCA_025447955.1 Psilopsiagon aurifrons | reverse complement strand
CGTAGAAATAGGCCACGGTCTTCGCCATGGCGGAGAGCCCCGCACCCGCCGCCGCGCGCTGCCCTAACGTCATCACGCCGCGCCGGCAGCCCGCACCGCCCTGAGCGCCTTCGCTGCGGGCCGGGGCAGGGCGATGGCGGCGCTTTCGCCGCGGTCCTAGTGCCGCCCGCCGCAGTCGCTGCCGGCTGATCGCGTTGGTCGCTGTAGCCCTACGGGAGCCACCGAGCACGCCTGGATGCTCACCAGTTACCTCGAGTTGCGCCCCAGTCTCACCTCGCTGCCTCCTACCAGCCCCAAGCTGCCCCAGTCACTCCCAGTACCGCCCATTACTCCAGCTGCCTGCTGGCTCCTCTCCTATAACCCTGTATCTGCTCCCCAGTCACCCTTAGCTGCCCCCAGTCCCCCCTCTCTGATCCCAGTTGCCCACTGGATTCTTTTCTGTTGGCCCTACAGCTACCCCCCAGTCACTCCCAGCTGCCCCCAGTTACTCCAAGCTGATCATAGTTGCCCCCTGGATTCTCTTTTGTAGCCCTACAGCTGCCCCCCCAGTCACTCCCAGTTGCTCACCAGTTACCCCCACTTGTCTCCCAGTCACCCCCAGCTGCCTCAGCCTAGCAGCCGAGGCACAATGGATGGGGTGGTGGGGTTCCCATTGGGCGACAAAAACCTTGCTGGGCTTCATCTTCTGTGGAGCAGCCCTGATGGGGACCACCACCATTGGCTGTCACCTGGCAAAGCAGCACTTCCAGCTGCAGGTCCCCCCTTCAATAATAACCTGATGGGGTTGGCAGCGAGTGGGGACCTGGAGGCACTGCCAGGCAGGGGAAGGACAAAAGCCCCACGGAAAATTGCTGTGTACAAAACAGTAGCCGTGTGGAATGGGAGAAAACCCCTGAATCTCCCCTGGAGCCGGTGAGGGACAGGGCTGGGGCCGTGCTGTGAGTGACACTGGTGGCAAAAATCTATTCCCTGTGGGCTGGAAAGAGGGAAGGTTGAATGGAGCAGGTGGCCTTGTCCAAAGGCTTGGAAAAGAAATTAGCCAAAACCAGCCCTTGGCAAAGTCTTGGTCCTGCCGGTCTCCTGCCTGGGCACTTCCTGCCGGCAGGAGGCCGGGGGTGAAGGATGCTGAGCTGGAGCCAGGGTGCCCAAACCACCTGCTGGGGTGTCAGAGAGCAGCAGGAAAAGGGCAAGGACATCCCAAGGGACATGCCAAGAGCTGGATAAGGATGGAGATCACACTGGATTGACACCAGGATGTTCCACAACTTCTCAGCAGCAGGATTTTGGTGCTGGGTAATAAACGTGCAGAAGGGAAACCCCTCGGCATGCAGCAAGGGGAGCTGCCTGCATGCATGGCTGCAGTATGCGGGATGGGGCTGGCAGGGCATCGAGGTGATGGCGTGGGATTTTGAGGTCTGTGCTGGCAGCAAGCAGGTGAAGGACTAGTTTCAAGGTGCCATTGTATCATGGGATTATTAAATGATGCTTCTGGCTGGCTTTGCCACTTACTGCAGGGGCACTGCTCCCTCCACACTATTTCCCATGAGCATTTCCCTTTAAGGTGCTGGCTCCAAAGCATGGATTCTCCAGGGGATGCAAGAGCCTCTGGCCTTGACCCCACAGGGCTGTGGACAGTCAGAGCTGGGATTTTGGCACAGTGAGCACTGAGCCCAGCACCATTTCAATAAACAGGCTTTGAATGTGCAGAACAACAAGGGTGTAGCAGGGAACACAAGGAGCGTGCTGATGTCTTGGTGGGGCTGCTCCCTCAGCTTGATGATCACCCGGTTGTCACTCTGCAAGGTGCTGGATCAGATAGCATCCAGCTGGCTGGGGATAGGGGTGAGGAAGGAACAAACACGGCGCTGCTCTCAGGTTTGCTGGCCCAGTTCCCTTTCTGGAAGCCAGTCACTGCTCTGGGCATCTTCACGAGTCTTGGAGCGATGCAAAGAAAGCATCAGAGAAGCATATTTTTGGATTCTCCTTGTGCTCAGAGAGCAAAACCACACTGTGGTTTAAAGGCCATTAGCTTGCTGGGGATGTTTGAAAATCTTAAATAAGGGCTTAATAATCAGGGAGGTGTTTGATGCAATGGGATGTAGCACTTCTGCAGGGGTGATGGTGGTTTCTGGGCTGAGCATCACAGTGGAGATCCTTGTTGGAGCATGCCCATGGGATTGCTGGAGCCAGGTAATCTGTCCTATTTAGCTGCCACATGGACAACCAGTGGGGCCAGGGTGGATGATACCCCAAGCAGGGGCATTCACATTGCTTGTGGGGTGATATCTGTTGTGATGGCTGCAGGGGAAGCATGGGAGGAGAATGGACAAGAGGCAAAGTAGTGATACACCAGGGCCAGAGCTGGACATGCTATGGGGTGATGTGGGACAACACTGTTCTCCCACCCCTCCTCATTGCTCTGTCTCTTCCCTCCCATGCCACCTCTAGACCTGGTGGCTTAAAATTTAATGGCTTCCAGGCAATGGCACAGGAGGGATCAAAGCCTCCAAGGGCTTAGAGCTCCGGCAGGATTGGTGCTGTGTCTCAACTTGCCCTGCCTTGGCTGGTGGGGTCACACAGGACAGGGGCAGGAACTGGAACGGGGTTAGGAGGAGATGGAGATAGAGGATGCAGACCCCAGCTTCTGGATGAGCCATAAGCATCCAGCCCATAGCCATGTTCCCATCTCCCTGGCATGGTGTGGAGCTTAGACCCATGTGGGGACCATCCCCCTGGGCAGGATGGACTCATCCTCTTTGGAAGGGTGAGCTCTGCTGTGTGGATTCATGCCTGCCATGCTGCCTGGTCTTGGGGCAGAGAGGAGCCATGGTGTCTTTCTTGGGTCACCTGCGAGGTGCTGCATGGGCCAAGGCTCATGGTTTGGCCATCGAAGTGCTAACAGGGTCCCATAGTGGGACAAGGACTGAGCAGCCCATAGGGATGCTGAGACTGGGCTGGTGGAAGGAGGATGGAGACTCAGACCATTCCGTGGGGGAAGGCATTAGGAAGAGAAACACTATGGGCTGGGATAACCCAGCTGCAGAGCCAGACAGGAGCAGCTTAACAAGTGGTGGAGCCCCCTCCTCATCCCGTTCACCCCACTGAGACCAGGATTTGCCCCCTGGTGGGTTGCTGGGTTGTGGAAATACTTTGACACCAGAAGCAATGGAAAAAGGGAATCTTCACTCCAAGAGGGGAGGGCTGAGCAACCTGGGCTCATTTCTCCTGGCATGGCTGGAAGCTGGAAGGGTGCAGCAATGCGTTGGGTGGGCGGGAATGCCTGGGAGGAGAAAGAGTGACTTGTTGTGCAGGGCAGCGTGTGTGGGCATGGGGAATATGGGAATAAGCTCACAATGACTGCATTCCCTTTGGGATCTGCAGAAACCCATTCCTGTGAGGTCCCCTTCTTCAAAGAAACAAGGGCAAGGAGAAAACCGCCTTTAAGGTCTTGATCAGCAGAGACTTGGATGATGCTGCAGCTTGTTCCAGCATTAGGAGACCTATCCTCTCCTGTGGCCGTAGCAGTGCATGGCAGGAGAAATAAATCTCACTGCCTGTGGTCTCGGCGTAGATGATCCATCTTAGCTGTCCCTACCAGGACAGCAGACTGATGGGTGGTGCCTATGATGCTGTGACCTCCTGATGTTACAGTGATGGAGCTCCTTGGCTTCTGGGAGGTGACTCTTGGTCCTCATTTGAGTTGTCCTCACTTGTGGAGAAGGACAGGAGTCTTCATCATTACACAGTTGATGAGGAGGAGATGCAAGTTTCCTCATGGCAGTATGGATTATGATGGGATAATTCCTACAACTGAATGTGTATATAGATAGACAGCTCAGTAGAGATGGGGTGGGAGAGCTGCCTATGCTTCTCAGGGTCTAGGTGAAAAAGTGGCAGGTGGGCTAAGAATTTAAGGAGCAAGCCTGGGTTGTAGTAGGAAAGGAGGGTTGGGTGAAGCCTCCCAGAGTGGTGGAGATGGAAAGGGAGGTCCTGAAACTACCATGGCTGGAGATTTCAAATAGCTCAGCCATCCCTTTTGAGGAAGGAGAGAAAGACCGTTATCTGGGGTAGAGGGTTAGGTTGTGGGGTGTCCAGGGGCACCTTTCCCACCAAGTCCTTGGTGCTGTGAGGATAGTGAGGGTGTCTGCACCCCTCTTCCCTTGCACACACCAGTGCAGGACCGGTCCTGGTCTAGCTGAGCCCCCCTTCTACCCTGTGTCCCTCCATCACCACAGCTCAGTGCTTTAAAATTCGCCGAGCGCTTAGGAAAGGGGGGTGCCAGAGGAACCGGGGCTGGCTCGCCTGTGGGTGAGGTTATTTGCCTCGGGGCGGGCAGCAGCTTGCCAGCGCCGGCTTCCCTGAGCGGCTTTCCTGTTTGCTCCCCGCTGCAGCAGCCGGCATTTCCCTGAGCTTCCCTCTGCACCTTCCTCCCCTGAGACCGTTTCGGAGTGATTTTTCCCAGCTCCGGGACAGGCGGGCTGCTCTCGCTGTCAGGTAGCGGCTGGCTGCCGCGGCTGCCAGGAGCAGCTCGGCTCCTTCCAAGGAAGCAAGAGGCAGCCGGCAGCCGGGGGGCCAGAGGATGCTCGCCGACGTCCCGGGCCGCAGGGATGCGGGGTTGCTAGGAGGCAGGTGAAGGTGAAGAGGAGAGCGCTGCGGAGGACCGCAGGCCCAGGTACCGCCGCAGCAGCGGGGACAGCCGGGGGACAGCCCTGACTCGTACCGGGAAGTGGAACCGGTGATCAGGCGGCCGCGCTTTGAGCCCCCGGGAAGGGAGATGGGAAAGCCCAGGGGAGCCTGGGCGCAGGGAATGAGCTCGGTTCTGCGGACGGACGATGCGGGAGCTGCCGGCCGGCTCGGCCCTCCGCCCGCCCGGCTGCCGCGGCTCCCTGCCTGCCCTGCCTCTGCTTTTGCTTCTGCCTTTGCCTCTGCCTTTGCCGGTGCCGGTGGAGGCCCCCGGCCGTGAGTAGCGAGGGATGCAGGGGGTGGCGGGTCGGCGCTGTTTGATGAGGGTGCTCATCCTCCTGCAAGGGCGAGTGGGTTGATGCCGCTCGCCGCAGAGCCCGGAGGAGGCCGGGGAGCAGGTGCCCTTGGGAAGATGCTTGCAAGAGATGGGGAAGCGCCCCAGCCGGGAGCCGGGCAGGCCTGGGGGGATGCTGCCACTGCTGCCCTTGGGATGCCTCTTGCCGGGCGCGTGTGGGGCAGCAGTGTCCTTGGGAGACTGCACGGAGCCAGCTCCAGCCTGTACTCTCCTCCGTGGGATTCCAACCACACTGGACCGTGTGGAGTGAGAGATGAGCCCTTGGCAGCCTACCCCAAGCTGGGAGCTGGCTCTTGTGGAAGGTGGACAGGAGGAAGAGGAGGAAGAAGAGGATGGGCATGGGGGGGGGGGGGTGGTGGTGAGCACTGTGGTCTCTGAGGTGCCTTCCCCCTTCTCCTAGATCCGCATGTCAGACCAGCACAGCACCGACGATGGGGAGACAGACCCCCAGCACAGCCTGTCTATGGTCTTCCTTCTCGTCCTCGTCTTCTTCATCATGGGTCTGGTGGGTTTCCTGATCTGCCATGTCCTGAAGAAGAAGGGTTACCGGTGCCGGACTTTCCGGGATGAGCTCGACCCAGATAACAAAGACGTGCTGGCAGAGCTCCAGGCCAGTGAGTGCTGGGGCTCTGGGGGCTCAGTGGGGATCCAATGCTGTCTTTTGCTTGACGTGGATTGATGCTCCTTTAAACACACTTCTGGGATGTGGGCTGGAGATGGGAGAATTACCCATCACGTGCTGCTGGGCTAGGAAAAAGGGGTGGGCAGTGTGGTGTTCCCTGGGGGTTGGGAGTGTTGTTGTTTGGAGAGCCCTCTGAAATGCAGGCTCCACAGGCTGGAAAGTCTGGTGGTGCCAAGGAGGTGGGAACCAGCATCTGGCTATTCCCAAAACAGCATTATCACCAAAAGATAATGCTGATGAACAGCCAGGTCCTGCTGACTCCCCAGTGCCTGAATCTTGTCCCACATCCCCTACAAGGAAAGCATCCCTCAGCCAGAGCACAAGCTGTCCTTTTGGCATTAGCATGGCCAGCATGGAGGCAGCATGGCATTTGCTATCGCTGAAGTCTTCTTCCAGTTCCTGTTGTGTTCATGAAGGCTGGAGCTAGAAGGTGACTTTTAGGGGTTTTCTCCATCACTTCACCGTAAGTCACTCTCGGGTAGTTAGACTGGGGCGTCAAGTGTGGGTACAAGCTAGAGCCTGGTCAAAGCGAGATCTGACTTTTAATGCTTTCATGAACCTCTGCTGAAATGGAGAAGACATGTTCCTCTGCCTGCTTCCGTAGGCCAAATGGTGCTACCTACCTCCTCCACTTCCCTGTGCCATTGCCAGTGCCCGGGGGGATCAGCACCTCCTGCTACAGTTTCTCATGCACAGGAAGGTAACTTGGCTCCTCCAGCTCACCTATGGACACAACAGGAGCTTCCTGGTGTCTTTGGATACACTTCTTTGGCTTAATTGACCTGGCTGCATATGGAGACAGTGTCTGAACTTTCCAGGATTGGCTTTGCCCACTGGATATGCCACAGCCAAGGGAAACATTTCCATGGGCTTCCAGGATCATGGTGGTAGCCCTTGACAGTGCTTTGAGGCAGTTGCCTTCCAGACTGTGGCTCTGACCTGCTTACTGGAGCATGTAATGCTGTGAACTGGGCTGAAGTCCTCTCAGCTAAGCATCCTGCCTCCAACAGTGGCCAGAAGCAGGTTAAGAAGGCTGCTGGGGATGAATATCACAACAGAGCAGACTCTAAGCCAAGCTTCCCCAGCACAGTCTGTTAGGCTTGTAAAAGTGTGCAGCACCTGGTTTTCTCTATCAGAGATGACTTCTCCATATTTAACAGGCCCCAGTAGGTTTCTTTACTGTGAACTTGTCCTGTTTGCCCTTGGACACTCAGCACCAGCAGCATCCCGCAGCCAGGGGCTCCGGGGCTGGACTTTCCCAACAAGGAGCCTCCTCTTTTGATTTGTTTTGAACCTTCTCCACACTCACTTCTCGTGATGCTCCCAGCTTTGAAGGAGCAACACAACCCCTGTGTGTGTCTCCACACACGCATGGCTTCTGGTTTAGTCATTTCTTTTCCAGGGTGAGGGGTCTGCTGCTCCCCATGGGTTTTGCAGCTTGATGGAGGACATGAGGCTTCTCCAGCCTCTCTGTTGACATAGCTGCTCTGGGGTGGGACTGGTGTCCAAATCAGTACCACGTTTTCTCTTTCTAGATGAAGAGGAGGAGCTGAACGAGGACACTGTGGAGAAGATTGTGAGATGCATCATACAAAATGAAGGTGAGCACTTCCTAGGGCTGGCCTGGAGACGTGCTGAACCACTTTAGCTGATGCATCCCGTTCTTCCTCTCTCTTCAGCAAATGCGGAGGCCCTCAAGGAGATGCTGGGGGACAATGAAGGGGACATCCCAGTGCCAGTGCCCAGGTGAGGGAAGCCTATACCAGCTTTTGGGGAGTAAGGAGGTAGCAGCCTTTGGTTATCACCTTAGTTTGGAGGCTGCAGCCAGCCCCTTTCCAGCATGTTCTAAGGTATCTTTCCAATAAGAAGTCCTGCTCTCCCAAGGGTTGCTTTACCTCATTGTCAAGGGGGTTAGTTCTTCATTCCTGTCCCCACAGGAGGTCCCCTTCAGAGCTGCTGCTTCTCAAGGCTTGCTGCAGTGAGGCTGCTTCGTGTTTGGGAAGCATCCAGATAACATGACCTGTCATGTCCTTCTCCTATTTGCAGCCTTTGTCCCCACCGTAACAGCCAGGATGGGGGCCCACCACATCACCACACAGTGCACTTGGGCTCCACGCAGGCCCCTTGCATCCACTGCAGCAAGAGGAAGAGGCACCCACTGCATCGACAAGGACGGTCCAAGGATGGCAAAGGCAGGATGCATCCTGGAGAGACCACTGTCTTCTCAGTGGGCAGGTACTTCAGTGACACTTACCAGAGATGGCACATCTGCTCTGATGAAGCAAGCATCATGCAGAGTCTTCTCAGTTCCCTTGTTCCTTTCCCCTTACCCAGTTGCAGTCCCTTGGACCCAGGTGCCTCTTGGACCTGGAAATGTCTGTGGTATGTGGCAGGCCATGATGCTTACGTTGTGGCTTCCCTCCTTCTCCTTGAGGAAGGTGACTCAAGCCTGGGTTGTTCTGCTGAATCAGTGCTGGGCAGAGTCCCAAATCCATGTCCTTTCAAAGACTGCTGTCCCAGCTATGTGCAAGCAGGACTTTTGCTGCTCAACAGCAGCAGTGACCCCAGGTTTTTGAGACCTCATTAGGAAGGAGAGGAGGTGACAGCAGGGCCGAGTCCAAGTTACCCGCCACCATCATCAGAATGAAAGGGTGACTGTACTCCTCCAGGTCTCTGTGTCAAATGACGACTGTAATTAGATGACATGTCAGGAATATAAGAATAGGGGAGTGTACCTGATACTTCCCACAGATACTTTTCCAGTTCCTGACTGGTTTCACCTCAAGGGACTTCCTGTGGTCTCTATGTAGTCTGTAACCTTTAGTACTATCTGAAGCATTGCCCAGGTTGCTTCGTTCTCCAGCACAAAACCTTTAGCAAAGTCCTCCAGGGCTCAGCTCTGCACTGCTGTGCTGACCAGAGCAGGATGATGAGCAGCTGCTGGTCCCTGGATGGACACCTTGGTGAGACACAGAGCTCTGCTGTGCTCAGATCCTGCAATGAGTCTTTATTAGAGCATAAGACTTGCTGAAGCTGCACATTGTGGTCCAGAGAGACGGTTGTTCATGGTGATGTTGAGCCAGAGTAGGCATCAAGGGGGTGAGGTTTGGGTTTTTCCACCGTCACAGCTAGGAGTCTCAGTAGGGAGGTGAATCAGGAGCTTTATGGAGAGATGGGGGAGACATGTGCTGGACCTCCCCATGCTGAACTCCAGCTATGATCTCACTTCATGGAGGCTGATGGCTTCTGGCTTCCTCTTAGCCAGTAGCTGTCAACTGTCCTTGGTGGCAGTGGTTGGTGGCCAGATCTCTGCTCAGTTGCATACTCATGGCTAATCTCCTTCCCTGGCTGGTGCCCAGCTCCATCCACTCCTCTGTGTCCTCTGCCCATGCTCTTGTCAGTCTCCTCTCAATCACCTCCGAGTGCCAGAGAAGATGGTGTCTCTTCCTACAGGCACCTTCCTGCAAATCTGGGTTTCCCTCTTCAACCTTGTTAACATCCCGTGTCACACCAGCCTTCTCCATGGTGCAGTCATAGCATTTCTGCAAGGTTGTATTTGAAGTTTTCACTTCCTGAATCTCTTTGCTATGAGGTCCAAGTGCCAAGGGTCCTGTGAGCCCACGAGATACAAAGCTACCTCCAAATTCTAGTTCTTATTTCCAAGCTGTTCCCTTTGCTCTTTCAGATCCTGGATGACTCTTGCTGTGCCTTGTTTACTAGGAATATCTTGATTGCATGAAGTGCTTTAACTCGTGACTGATGCTATAGACAAAAGCTCCTTTAACCCACCTCTACTGTTGCAACCCTCAGGTTTTCTTCTTTTTCTCTTTCTGTTGCTTTTGTCTTGGATACAGTGGTTGAGAGTCCAGCGCCCTTCCCTGTTACCTGCAGCTCACTGACTGAGTCTGGTTGGCAGCTGCTAGGCACAGCATCATCCCTAATGGAGTGGAAAGGAGGAAAGATAGTGGAGGTCCACCAAGATCATCAGGGGCTGGGGCATGTAGCATGTGAGGAGCTGCTCAGGGAACAGCATTTATCTAACCTGAAGAAGTAATAGAGGGGGATCAAAATTGCTCTCTAAAACTATTTAAAGGGGTGGGGGAGTTTAAATGAAGGTGGAGCTTGACTTTTCCCAGAGATGCGCAGGGGAGAGGCAGTGGCCAAAAGATGCAGCAAGAGAAATCCAGAAAAGCCCTAAGGAAAAACTCCTTTCACTATGAGAATGGTGCAGCCCTGGAGCAGGGCCCAGGGGAGCAGAGGGGTCTCCATCGTTGGAAACTGGATGGGGCCTTGGGCAACCCTCCTGAGGATGGGAGGTGGCCTGGTTCCGAGCAGAGGGTTGGTTTGGAGACCTCCCAAGGGCTCTTTGCTCTCAAATGAGTCTATGATTCTGAGGCAGTCAGTGTTACATGATCTGCACTCTTACGTTATTGACTGAGTTACCATTTACCTTAGGGCTTCCTCTAAAGCAGTTGTCAGTGGCAGAGCTTGTCCACTGGAGGGTCTGACCCTCTGTCCTTAGCCCAGTCAGCCACAGAGCCCCATCCTACTGAATCAAATGCCCCAGTGATGCTGATGAGGAGGGAGACAGTGCTCTCCTGCTTTTCCCCTCACCACACAGAAGCTGGTTACGTTACCTCTTGTGCCCCCTCCAGTCCAAACCCTGCCTGTTCCTTTAAACCTGTTCCTGGCTGGCATTGCTCAATGATCTTGTCACTTGTGCCTCCTCCCTGGCCCTCTTCAGGACTGGAACATTCTCTGGTCTTCCCAAATCCCAGTGCTTGGTGCCTTATCTCCAGTTATCTGGATAGACCTGAAAGGTCACATTTGCTGCTGCTTGGTCTGACCTGAGCAGCCCTGTGGGTGCTTCATCTGGAGCTGGAGCATTTGTCATCCTGACCATTCCAATCAAGAGCAATCTGCAGAGGGGTCTGTGCTGCCGACAGACTGCCACCAGGTCCTCAGCCTGGCAGTGGTCTCCTTTACCTCTGGCATTTCTTCTTATCTCTTGGACCTTTCTTCTCAGCTCCTTCCTTCCAAGTGGTTGTACTGCCATGTGCTTGACCTTTGGGCCCTTTTCTTTCAGCCCCAGCAGCTTGAATTTGCTGCTGAAGTTGTGTTTGGCCCAGTGCTGGCTCACAGCTGAACCTCAACACAGCCAGGGCCATCTGCAGCTTCTCCACATGTGACTCAAGCACAGGGCTGCTGGGTGAGTCATGGGCTGTGTGACATCTCTGTGGTGGATCAGTCTTCTTTGGCTGGTGGACACCAGCTCACATGGAAGAGCCTTCCCATCTGCTGGCCCAGCAGTGGCTTGCCTTGCTTCCAAAGAGGAATCACAGTGTTAGTCACAATCAGCTTGCTTGCAATTCAGACTTTTAGGCTTTGCCTACACGTTACCCCTCACAAATCCCGAAGTTTTGGTAGATCCCTAACTTTTTCTCCCCACGTGCAATGATGCATCACCTCTGATTATAAGCTAATTCTTTGAGGGTGTCAGATCAACTTCCATGCAGCTCTTCATGGCCATCCCTTCCTTACCAGGCTTAGCAGGTTTGCATTTCACCTTCTGAATCAACAACTGAGTTTCTGTGCAAGCTCCTGCTCATCCAGGTTGCATCTTGGAGCATTTCCAAGAGCTGTGACCCATCTTGCAGGGAGAACAGGCTGGCAGTGTCTGCACATCTGGATTGACCTTTTCATCCTTCTCTATTTGTCCTGCCAAAAATGAAGGGGAAAATGGGATTAAGTCATTGGGGGCATGGCTTCAGTGGGGGTCAGTGGTGTTGAGTGGGTCTGGAAGGTTGGAGATCATCATCAGCTGATGACAAAGGAGGAGATCCAAGGATGGAGGTGTAGGCAAGCTGGGAATACAGCTGAGGAAAAGAAGGGAAAGGATTTTGATCCCTCCTGCCCCCATTCCAGGTTTCGTGTCACACACATCGGGAAGAAACCCACTTTCCATGAGCAGCAGGATGGGCCCCTGCCCGACAGCAGCCGAGAGCTGAGCACGGAGGAGCTGGAGCACAGCAGCGAGCGGCTCCAGCGGGAGCGGGCGCACAACGGGACTGTCCCCACGGGTGGCCTGCAGAACGGAGACGTCCAAAAGGGTGTCCAGGGTGGCAAAAGCGGGGGGCAGAGCTGCTCCACCACCCCGGCCCCGAACACACCAGCCAGCTCCAGCACTCGAGACAGCCGGAGGGCGGGCAAGGGCTCCGGCACGGCGGGATCTCTGCGGGATGCTGGCCCTGCTCCCGGCAGCACCAGCCGCCAGAGGAAGCTCCTGAGCCAGCGGATGCTCGGAGGATCGAGTCCCAGCATCCCGGGGGCGCTGGTGCAGGAGGGAGTCAGCATCTGCCTGGAGGAGATCGGACTGGGGTCGGCAGATGAAGTGTCGGATATTCATGGGAGCCTGAGTCTGCATGAGCAGATCGATGACTTGGGAAGAGATGACAGCAGCAGGAAACAGCCCGGAGTGGGGAATGTGGGGCAGAAGGTGGGTTCCTCCTCTTTCTTGTCCCTGTGGGGTCCTCTGGGCTGGGGGGTTTGGGTTGTGGCTCAGCACCTCTAAGTGCTGCTGACATCAACCAGCGCCAGTGTAGTGGTGTGAATTGAGCCATGGCACCTGGCCTGCCACACTGTTTCTGCTCATCTTTCTTGATTCCATCTGTTTCTAATGTCTGCAGGATGCAGTCACTGTGACAGTTCCCATCCCACCAGTACCTGCACTGCTGGGGAAAAGGCAGGTCACTGGTTGGCTTGCACGGGGGATGGTGCAGACCTGCTGCCAGCTGCTCCTAGGGCAAGGGATGAGTTTTCTTTTGTGGTTGGGCTCTTTGAGTTCATCCATTGGGATATCTTTTACTTGACCTGGGGGAGCTCTATCACTGCACATAGCTTGATCCCTCCAAAACTGTAGCCTCACCACAATGCTGGGGCTCAACACTACGCCAGTGCAATGCCCAGGCAGGGACAGACGGCACCAGGAGCCTTTCTTGCGTTGAAGTCTAGGAGATGGCAAAGCCAACCAGTTTCTTGGTTGTTCTTCCCTGCTCCAGAGGGGCTGCTGCTGGCTGTGCTCGGGCAGGAGGCCTCCATAGCTGGAGCTCCCAGCACCCTGATATCTCCCAACCATCCCAGCCCCCACCCTGCTGGAGGTGACAGAGAGGTGAGGACACCATTTGCTTGACCATCAATAGCCCCAGCTTTAGGGGATTTTCTCCCTGTCGGTGCCTGTCATCAATGAACAAACAAGGCTGTTGGTGGTGGCAGCAGCCATACAATGTGTCCATTCACTCACCTGTGGCTATGCAGAAAGACGTTTGTGAAGGGAGCTGGGGAAGGCACCTCATGCAACATCACCCCACCTGCATCAGCAGCCCCAAGAGCTGGCCTTGGCTCTTCCCACCAAACCAGCACTGGGCACATGTGACAAAGCCCTTGGAAGAAAAGGGAAGCAAACCATCTGGATAAACAGCCAGGGCCATTACCTGGGGCTGGCTCCGCTGGAGCTCCATGGGCCATGCATGGGCCATACCTGCAGCCCTTGGCAGGGAGGTGGGATGGAGCTGACTAGATCAGCATGGAAGAGCCCAGGGAATGGTGCCTGGCTGAAAATAGGCTAAGGAAAAGGCAGGAACTCACTGCTTTTATTGGTCCTCTCTTTGCTTTCTGGGGACTAGGCTGGAAGGTTCCAACTCTTTCATGAAGGACAGCCCAAGGCATCCACACACGACAGAGCCAATGGTTTGTAGCCCTTCTCCAGAGATCTAGAGAGCTGATGGCAGGTCCTTCTTCTTCCCACAACCTACTGTGCCTTGGGCAATAGCTGTGGCCCCTCTGATCGCTGGGGAAGCACTTACATGCAGGGCAAGCCCAGGGACATGGTGACTTTTGTTTTCCTCTGTGGTGCCAGGCTCTTGCCTTGGACCCTGCACCAGGCTTTGAGCTGTTGTTTTGGTGAACTCCAGGACAGGGAGTCCCAGGAGTAATGGGACCTCACTAGAACATCTGTCACCAAGCCCTGGCACCACTCTGATGCTCCCTCATCCCTAGGTCCCTGCCAGGGCCACCACCAGGGTTGTTAGGTGCTGCTCAATGTGTCCTGCAGGTGATGGAGAAGGGCAGCAAGATGGTGATTGTGCTCTTGTCAGCTCCTGGAGCCTCAGCAGGGTTCTGCCCACTGGCCCATGGATCACTGCTGTGGCCAGTGGAGACCAGACCCCCTACCCCAGCATCCTGCTCCCACAGGAGCACTGACGTCCACATCCCTCCTCTGTCCCATAGGAGCCCAGTGCCGTGGTGCAGGACCAAGGAGCAGCCGTGTGACGTGAGTGCTTGTCCCCAGTCCCTGGGTGATGGCTGGGGTGGGAAGTGGCAGTGACCCTGCCTGGTGATGGAGAGAAGATGAACCCTGCTCCAGCAGGATTGGTTCCCAGTGCACTGGGTCCTGCACAGGCAGATCCTGTTACCAGTGTGCCCAGCCCCAGGCAGCGATGCTGACTCTGGGCAGACACGGGGCCAGGACAGCCTGTGGCTGAGGGGAGATGCTGTGGTAACAGGGACAAGCTCCATCCTCTTGCCCCTCTCCCTACAGCTCCTCTCCGCTCCTGGCTGGAGCGTGGACAGGAGGTGATCAGCCCCTGACCCCCGCCGGGCTGGGGGCTCTGCCATGGGGTACCCGTGGGGCAGCCGGCCCCAGCCCAGGGTGGGCAGCTACGCGCTTGGCATGGCCGGAACGATGCGCCGATGTTACAGAGAAAGCGCTCGGCGCCAGACCTCATCCCATTGGCAATAGGTACCCGACTCCCACCCATTGCACCCACCCCGGAGACCTCCCTGGGCCTGGCAGGGGCAGGACAGGACCTGGTCCCCACTGCCCACCCGGTGCCAGGGGAAGAATGGACCCGAGGGGCTGCAGCGAGGGGCAGGGATGGAGGCAGCAGCTTGAGCTCCCCCAGGGTGTGTGGCAGCACCCTCCAACCCACCCAGCACGTTCACCACAGAGCACAGCCCCCCCGGGGCACCCCTGCCTTGCAGAGTGGGCACAGGCACACATCCTGCACTGGCAAGGGACCTGGCCAGGTCCCTGTGGGATGCGGTGGAGAAAGGAGCTTCCAGCCCCATTCCCAGCACAGAAAGGGCTGGACTCTGGCCCGGGGGGGGGGCAGGATTGCAGTCAGGCCAGCGGGCAGCCCCCGTGCCCGCAGTGAGCTTTGGTGTGTAACCGCACTGTACATAGACAAGCTAAAACCCATTAAAGCTGCTGAACCCCTCGGCAGAGTCTTAACTGACTTTATTGGGGCACAGCCCTCAGTGCCCACTCCTGCCTGCGGGGAGATGAGCCCAGGGCTTAGTGCCTCCAGGAACCTGGGCTGCACTAGAGGTTCATGGGTGATGGAAGGGGCAGAGGCAAGAGGCAGGTGAGATGGGGCCCAGCTTTAGCACTGAGCTCGCCCATAGGGGGCTGTGAGGATGCCACGTGCTGTAAACGGATGCAGGACCACTCTGCAAGCTGTGCTGGGCAGGATGCGGCCCTTGGAGAGACCAGCTCAGGGTACGAGGCGGCACAAGCCCCTGCTGCAGGACAGCAGCCCATGGGGGCTTGCTGGGGTGAAGCGAGTTAAGCAAGAAGCGATGTGGGACCTGGAGGGTCAGCTGAAGTGCAGCTCGGGTTCAGGCTCAGGGGCTCTGCCAGGCGGCGGTGGTGGTGCACGAAGCTGTGGAGAGAGGAGGGAAGTGGTACCAAAGCCACTCATCACCCTTTAGGCCCCCCAAAGCACACAGATGGTGCTGCCCCCTGGTACAGGAGGGCTGGGGGCAGGTTTGGGGGCACAGCATCACTGTGATGGGGCTTACAGGCCGGAGGCGAGTGGCTGCCAGGTCTGGAGAGCTCTGCCCACTGCCTGTGCCATCCTGCCGGCAACCTGGAAGTGCGCAGCACCTCAGCCCAGCTCTCTGCTTGCTCCAGGCCCCTTCCCAGCCCCCCAGCACTCACCTCCCAGCGATGATGCTTCAGGAGAGGGGGTGGGGACCAGGCTGGCCCCAGGTGTGAGGCCAGGAGGGGAGAAGGGCGGTGGGGATGGCGATGGCAGCTCCTGGGAAGACACAGCCAAGAGGGATGGGAACAGCGGGAAGTGGGGGTCTAACCCCCAGCAGCCACTGCACAAAATGGGGGCTGCCACACACCAAGGGGACACAATGACCATGGACCACAGACCTGCCCAGTTGGCCCCCGGGCCCCAGTGAGCTCCTCCACCACCAGCGAGGGGAAGACACCAACGCGGCCATCGAAGTCACCCGTCCAGAAGCCATCATCCACCTCACCGGCAATGCGGGGCAGCACCCGGATGATGGCCCCCTCAGGAAAGCTCAGCTCCTCAGGGCTCTGCCCCTCATAGTCATACAGAGCTCGCACTAGCCAGGCTGTGGGGAGGATGGGGCAGGGGCTCAGCATGCTCTGGGTGACCTGTCTCCATCCCCAGGGTTGGGGGGATGCTCCAGCACCCACCTCCAGGCTCCAGCACCAGTTCTGCAGCCATGATGCTGGAGAGCTGGCGGTGCAATGCAGAGGGTCCCGGGGGACCAGCCCCAGCCCCTGGCTCACCCCCCAGGGACAGTAGATACTTTTCAGGGACATAGCCAACCTGGCCTGCCTTGTTCCGAGCCTGAGGGGACAGAAACCACATAACCATCCTGGTCCCCAGAGAGGGGACAGCAGGGGGACCTCCATAACGTGTCCTCCCCAGCATGGTGGAGTGACTCGTCCCATTCCCACCTTCACCCACTCCTCTGCATCCCCATCCTCGATGATCTCCAGCTCCTCGCCCTGGGTGATGGACAGCTCATCTGCCTGGCAGCCCTGCAGGGGACAGGGGACAAAGTGGCAGGGTTGCGAGGGTGCTGGGCCCGGGCAGGCAGGGTTGGGGACAGGCACCTATGGCTGTACCTGGTACCCAAAGATCACCCGGCAGGTGTAGGGGTAGGTGCGGGCAGCAGGGCTGGGCTCATCGTCCTCGTCCGGCTCATCACTGTCCTCGTAGTCATCAAACTCAGCTGGATCCAGCCCCGTGGGAGCCTCTTCTCCTGCTCCCACCATGGCCCCCGCCAGCCAAGTGTCCACATCCAGCCCTGCTGCCCGCAGCAGAGCTAGCCGTGCCTCTGCCTTCACTCGGCTTACCTGCGCACACACACATTGATCAGATGTATGAGGATACCTATGGGGTGTGGGGACAGTCCAGCAAGCCCCATCACCCCTTGTCCCCAGCATGATTGCCATAGTGGCAGAGCATCCCCAGACACCACACCTCCCATCCCTGCATCCACCACAGCTCCCCAACCCTGCATCCACCACTCTGTGGGTGACAGACCTCAGAAGCCACCCTGAGCATCCTGACTGAGGGACCCACCTCTGCCTTCCGGATGTTCTCTCTCACTTCTTCCATCTGCCGCTCCACAGCAGCTGCTTCCACCTCTGTGACCTGCTGCCGCCTGGCCTCCAGCCGCTGCAGCACCTAAGTGGGCATCACAGGTCAATGGGGAAGTGGGAGCAGGGGAAAAAACATGGAAAGCCCCTCATTGAACTCCGTGTGCTCCATGGGGAAGGACAGCACTCACCTCTTCACTGTGCACCTTGTTTTTGCGGTCCCGGGCCACTCGTGTAGCCCAGCGCCGTGCCTCCTTCTCCAGGCTGGCCCCGTCATCCCCGGGTGGCAGCAGGCATACCTGGGTGAGGACATGGTGGCTGAGAAGGAGCTGGCTGTGCAGCACCCCCCTGTTGCTGTGATGTCCCACCACCACCTCCTACCTCCTCCACCCTGGTGAGCTGGAGGCGCTGCTCTGGGGCCAGGGTGAAGGAGGGATGCTCCTGCAGGAAGAGGATGAGGTCCTGCTCCCGGCACACCTGCAGCAGTGGAGCAGTGTGAGGCTGGGGGGGCTCATCCATCCCCTCCTGCCTTACCCAGCTCCTGGAGGGGGCCTGTTACCCGTGCAGATGCCTCTGCAATGCCCTGGAAGCAGTCCCGTGTGGCCCGGCAGGTCTCCACCTCTGTCCGGCTGGCTGCTGACAAATGCTCCCGCAGCCTCTCGTAGAGGTCACCATCCAGTGCCTGCAGGAAAGTGGGTGGGAACCACCCGTGGCACGGCCCACCTCCCCCCAGCACTACCTGCATCCCCCGGGGAGCATCCCTGCCCTCCTAGGGAGGCCAGCCCTGACTGCAGCACCAGGACCTTCGATGCTGCACCCACCCGCAGTGGCACTGGGGAAATGCTTCTTGTAGGAATCTCAGGAGGGGACTTGGATGGTCCAGGCAGCTCCTACCTGCATGGCAGCCGGCAGCTCCACACGCCAGTAGTGCTCCAGGTGGGCAGTAGCAGATACCAGGGCAAAGCTGTACTCGTTGTGGACCCCTGCGAGCTGCCTCGAGTGCTCAGCCAGCCGTGCAGAGAACTGCAGGGATGGGGAGAGCAGGGGTTGGTGATGGGTGGGGGCCCACCACACCATCCCCCTGCACCCCGCTGTTCAGACATCCTGTGCTGCTGACCTTGGCACTGAGCTTTTGCAGACTGGCCTTGGTGTGAAATATTCTCCGGTCACTCTTCCGGAGCCTAGGGAGGATAGAAGAGGGGATGTGAGCCCACCTGGGGGCCATGGCAGCTCCCTCCCACCATCCCCTCCGCTCACCGAGCCTCCACATCAGCCGCCTTGTCCTTGGCCACCTCGTTGCTCCGCTGGAGGTGCGTGAACTGCTTCTTCGCCTTGTCCAGCTCCTTCACTGTCTCCAGCAGCTCTGCCTGTGCTTTCTGCAGCCGTTCAATGCCCTGTGGAGAGCGTCAGCAGTGGGACATACTCAGAGCTGTCCCCACTGCCCAGGCACAGGGGACACGTCCTCGTCCTGGTACCTTCTTGAGCATCCTCTCCTTGGAGAGCCGGGCGGTGCGGGCGGCCTCCACGGCGAGGGCACGGTAGCTCTCTGAGGCGGTGACACGGACCTGCCCGGCATGCGCGGTCCCCTCGATGACACCTCTCCAGACAGCAACAGCACTCCTGTGCAGGGTATGAGGGTTAGGACAAGGCAGGGCTCCCTCCAGCAGCATCCCTGCCAGCATCCCCCATCCCATCTGAGTTGGGTACCACATTCTCCACTACATCCCTTCCCTGGGATGCTGAAATCCTGGTTGGCATTAGGCATCTCCCAGCTGGGAGGGCCACGGATGTGCACAGCCAGCCCCAGCCCCTTCCTCCCTGCCCCCAGCCCACCTTGAGTCGCCGGCCTCGCTGCGGCCCCGCTGCCAGTCTCTCTTCACGAACTGGCTCGCCAGCCTCTGCAGCGCCTGCGGACAGACCCAGCATCACCAGCACTCCCCTGACCCTTCTGGGCACTCCAGAATCCCACCATTCTGCTCTGGGGCTGAAACCGAGGTCCCCCACATCGTCTGTTCACCCCGTGGGTATCCCAGAGCAGGGAGGGCACACATCTCACAGCAGCTGGATGTCAGCAGGAATCCCATCATGCTTCCTGCAGAAAAGCTTTTTGGGGAGCAGCCACTACTATGAGAGAACCCCCTTACTATGGCTTTTGGGGCAGAAGACAGGCAAAGGGACATCAGTGAGGGCCACTGGCTGCAGAAGTGGGGCAGAGGAGCCCCCAGCAAAGCAAGACCCCAATCTTGGGGGCACAGTCCCCTCCAGATTGGGGAGCAGACAGGGAACAGGATGGCACAGAACCCAGCTGCAGGGAGGGGGGATGCAACTCTACTGCAGGCTGTGCCCAAAGGATGCTGCGAGGACATCTCATGGAGCAAATCAAGGCTCTGACATTTAAGAGCAGAGCCCTGCGATGACCCAGCAGACAGCAGAGCCAAGCAGCTTCCTCCCACTGCAAGATTTTCCCTCCAGGCCCCCAAAACACGTGAGGTTCAGGCATGCTGTGCTCAGCAAAGCATCCCAGTGGGTGCCCTGAGGTGGTCAGTGTGTCTGTCCCCCCTCTCCAGCAGGGAAAATGCTTCACCCATCACCACAGCCCTTCAATGGCCGGCACAGATCAGGCAAGCCCTTGTTGGCTGGGTAATTTCCAATGCTGCCTGTCACTGTATGATGCTGTGCTCAGCTCCAGAGACCCCCGGCCAGAGATGATGGAGCCTGGTCTCATGTCCCCCCAGCCCATTGGTTCCTGAACTGGTGGTACGGCCTCACCTGCCCATACTCCCTGTCGATGGCAGACCTCTGCTTGCTGTAGGACCTGTGGGGAGCAGGCACAGAGGCTGGTGAGGACCCACACAGGGGGGTAGGGACGGGCCACCCCTGCCATCACCCCCCTGCCAGCACTCCACAGTGCAATGCCCCCATCTGGCTACCCCGGCGAGTGATGGAGCCCACGACCTCGGCTCAAGGTGAGCCATGCCCGGCGGGCTGGGCCCTCGCCTCACACGTGGGATGAGCTGCCCTGTCTCAGCTCTGGAGAGGGCACACACAGACCCAAGTGGGGCCCTACCTGATGTCCTCCAGCAGCTCGGCATCCCGCTGCTGCTTGCCCTGCAGGCCCGAGAGCTGCTCCAGGACGTGGACCCGCACCTCCTGCGTGAGCTTCACCTGCGGGACGGCACCGCTCAGCTCCCGGCGATGCTGCGGACCCTGCCGGGCCGGGCAGGGCACCGTGCGCTGCCCCGGCAGCGGTCCCACTGCCCATCACACCGGGTGCCGCTGCAGGCGCCAGTGGCCAGGGCCCAACCGCGGCCCCGCTCCACGCAGCGCAGGGGAGGGTCCGCCGGGGGCGACTCCCGCTCTGCAGGTCCCGGACCCCAGCGCTCGGTGCCCCGCTTCGAGCCCGCGCTCACCTTGCGCGGCGGCGGCTGCATCACTGCGGTGCCGGTGCCCGGTGCCCGGTGCCGGTGCCGATCCCGGTCCCAGCCCCGGCCGCGCTCCCGGTGCCCGGTGCCCACCCCGTGCGTGCAGAGCCCGGAACTGCCGAGAGCGGACCCGCCCCTCCAGAGGCCACGCCCCTCCTCAAACCACGCCCATAATCCAGGCCGAGCCAGAGCCCACGCCCATTTGTCTCGAAGCCCCGCCCCCAGCGCCGTGTCCCTAGCGCCACCTCGTGGCCGCCGCCGCGCGTCTGTCGGCGGAGGGGGGGCGCACACGGGGACACGGGGACAGCGGGAGCGCCGGGAGCGCTGGGGGCCGTGTTCTCGGGCAGGGGGAGGTGGGAAATGCTGGGGCACAGGGACACTGGGAACGCTGAGGTGAGGACGCACAGGGCAATGGTCCCGAGACACGGTGAGCCCGGGTGCGCGGGGGAAATGTGGGGTGCTGGGGCGTTGTTCCTCGGGTGTGGGAGCACATGGGGCAGCAGGGCCCCAGTTCCCAGGCATAGGGACATGTGGGGTTCCACGGCAGATGGAGGATGCTGAGCCCCTGGTCGAGCGGTGGCACAGACACAGGTCTGAGCGGTGGCATTCGGTGGAGGGCACCGAGAACCTGGGCAGGTCCCCAGCCAGCCTTTGCCCCAGCTGTCTCTCATTCCCTCTGGCCCTATCCCATCCCTCTTCCATCTCTCATCTCTCTTTCCATCTTGCGTTTTCTCTGCCTATGATTCCTGCAGAGCTCGTGGCTTTCCCCACTGTCCCTTTTTTCCCCTTGCTCTTTCTCTCACACTTTTGGGGTCCACTGAACATGTCCTGGCTGCCCTGATGCATGTCAATGCATAAGGCTGGGCCAGGGCTCTGTCACCAGGTCTGTTGTTCCCATCCATGGCCCCCCCGCTGCAGGAGGGAGCTGGGAAAATTAACCAGGGGCCACTCAGCACCCACTTCAGTAGCAGGAAGGGGACAGCAGAGTGGGACATTATAGGATGGACTCATCTACAGGGTGACATTGGCTTATCAGCCAGACTGAGGTGATGAATGTGATGCCTGTCCCAAGGCACGCTGCTGAAGACATCGCCAGGCTGAAACCTGTCTGCCTCCTTCCTGCCCCACACATACGGCTCTGCTGCAGTTCACAACCGTCTTTCAATGACTGCCTGATGCCTGCTTCACCCTCCCCACAGCGTGTCACTGTGGGCAGGCAGCCGGAAATCACCCCAGCCTTGAACGTGTCCCCTGCGTGCTCGTTGGTGGTGGCAGCTGATGGTCATCTGGAGCTCCTGCCTAGTCTCACCACGAGGATGTGGTCGCAGGCACGACATGGAGTGAAAGAGGAAGGAGGCAGTGGGTCGGGGCTGGCGCCGGTCCCGCCGCAGTGACACACAGGGGAAGCAGCCCTGTCTGTGGTGCTTCTGCAGACCCAGCTTGTGCAGAGGTCACCCCGCAGAGATGTCCCGGACGGTGCCATCGCCTGGTTCTGCTGCCGCTTGTGTCACCCTCCTGCTCAGCTGCGCCTGCCTTGGATCGGCCGTCCAAGTCTCCCCAAGTAAGTGCCTTGGTGGGTCTAGAGAGTGGTGGGGCAGGACAGGGACACTCATCATGTCCTGTGATACTTGGAGGGAATATCTGGGTGTCATGGTGAAAGCTTGGGGTGCTACTCTGCTGCCTTCTCTGGGTGTCCACATTCAAAACCTAAGTGAAGACCTGAAACCTGGCCACCCCTTCTCCATTTGGCAGCAAAAATCAGGTTATTGCTCTTGTAACCTGAATTTCCCCTGTGCCCTGAACGTGGAGAGGTGGCAGAAGTTGTGGGAAACCTATTGGATATAACCAGGATCGTCTGGGGACCATCTGGATGGAGCCTTTGAGTTGGGGGTGATGTGCAGGACAGCAAATCCTGAATGTTTTCTGAGCTAGCCAGAAAAGGGATTTGATCACAAGTTGTTTTATGGTGTCCTGGACCTTCCTGTTCTTCACTTTTGTTCTGAGCATGCAGTGAAAATCCTCTGACTGGGAAGAAGAGGAGGCAGCTTTTAAGTTGTGGGCCTGGCCAGAAGGAGGAGGAAGCAGCCTCGAGGGGAGAACATCTCCTATGCTGGCATGGATGGCCTTATCCCAACCCTGTCTCTGTTGGTTTCCTGTCTGCCCTTTTGATCCTGTTGAGTTGCAGGGGACCCGTTGTGCTGGGCTCATGGGGGTTCCATGTTCTGAGCCATGGGGCAGAGCAATGCCAGGTCCTGCAGTTGCTGATGACAGCTCCTGCATGGTCCTGAGTGGGAAGGGGCAGTGGGAGCTGAGCCTGATGCCTTGTTGCCTCCACAGTGCATGGCAAAGGGAGAGCCTTGATCCCCCTCAGTGCCCAAGAAGAAGCTGCTTGCCCCAGTGCTTCTGTGGAAGGTTTCCTCAACAGCACCCTCACCACTCAGCTCCTGCCTGCCCTCTACTCTGTGGTCCTGCTCGTGGGGCTGCCAGCCAACGCTCTGGCCTGCTGGGTCTTGGTGACCAACTTCAGGAGATGTTCCAGCACTCTCTTCCTGCTCAACCTCGCAAGTGCTGACCTGCTCTTTGCCCTCTTGCTTCCCTTCAAGATCTCCTACCACCTCCTGGGCAATCACTGGCTCTTTGGGGACTACCTGTGCCGCACGATGATGGCCTTCTTCTATGGGAACATGTACAGCTCCATCCTCTTCCTCACCTGCATTGGCCTGGAGCGCTACATCTCTGTTATGCACCCCTTCCTGTGGAAGGGCACCAGTCAGACATGGGTCAAGGCGGGTGTCTGTGTGGGCATCTGGCTGGTGGTGGGGCTGGGCATGACCCCTTTGCTTTTGTGCCCCCAGACAAGTCATATCTCGAGCCTGAACATCACAACGTGCCATGATGTCCTGGGAAAGGACAAGCACACATTCCTCGTCTACTATTTCCTCTGCCTGGTGGGGCTGGGCTTTGGCTTGCCCTTTGTGCTCCTGACCATCTCCTACAGCTGCATCTTAGTGCGGCTGCTGGCCGAGGGAAGACGCTATAGACAAGTGGTGCATGTCCTGGCCGTGGTCCTCCTGGTCTTCATCCTCTGCTTCACCCCCAGCAATGTGCTGCTCTTCATCCACTATATGCTGGAGGCCACGGGGTGCCACAACACCACATACATGTGGTACACTGTGGCCCTGGTGCTCAGCGCCTTCAACAACTGCTTTGATCCCTTCGTCTACTTCTACGTCTCCCGGGATTTTCGGGTCTGGCTGCGGGATGCAGGCAGCTGCTGCCTTGAGGCCTCCTCAGGGAGGGCTTTGGAGAAGGCAGCCTTGCCCCTGCGGTCCAATGAGCAGAGCCAGCTGTAGGCAGGGCTTGGGGTGCAGTGCCATGTCCCCCTGCCCCAAAGGGGGACATCATGTGGTGTAGTGCCACCACAGAGGGCTGCGCTGTCCCAGGCTGGCATCAGCCTTGGGCAGAAGATCCCACCCTGGATATGAGCTTCATCCCAGTTTTGTAGGTCCTCTGCTGCTGGTGCTCCCATCCCATGGGTCCTCTAACTGGGTGCCTGGCCCTGGCACCCTTATTTCCCCATCTATTGGACCCCAGCATCCCTCATCACTCCTCCTGCAGTGACCAAACCCTCCAGAGTACAAATAAACCTTTATTTCTCCCTGCTGCTGAAAAGAAGAGGTATAAATACCCTGGCTGAGCAGGAGCTGTCCTCCATCGCCAGGACTATGTGCCAGGCACACATGGCCAGCCCTGCTCCCATTGATGACCCTTCTCCCCCCACAAATATGCCATGCTAGATGCAAGAAGGGAACTGGGGGGTGGCTTGGGTGTCTTGATGTGTCCCATGCACCAAATGCTGGAGAGAGGACATCATGCTGTGTTTCCCTATGCCAGGAGGCACCATGTGCCCTGTGCCTGAACTGTGGATGCTGCTGAAACATGCAGGCTCCATGTTTCTGCTCTTATTTTCCCTTTTACTTGCTTCCCATGGTGCGGAGCCCAGTGACAGATATGCCACCCAGGAGGGAGAGCACATGTGGCAGCATCCCCAGCACTCCCAAGAGGGGGTACCATGGCTCAGTGTCCTGGTCCCCACTAGTCCTCTGGTTCCCATTAGTCCCTGGGTCCCCACTGGTCCCCACTCCCAGGTGAGGAGGAGGAGGGTGCATGCTCCATGCTGTAGGAGTGTGGGGTACCCATTGTCGCTGCTGCTGGGCACGACTTGACCCCCAGGTTGGTGGCCACCCCTTTGACACAGTGAGTCATGTCACTGGCTGGCCCGGCCCTGGTGGCTGGCCCTCGTTCTTTCTGAGGATGACACTGTTGAGCTCCTGGATGAGTTTGTTGCTGATGGGTGAAGGAGGCTGAATGCTCCTCTTCCTGGGCATCTCCATGATGGTGTCTGAACTGGGACCGCTCCCCGGCATGGTTGCCTGCTCCCAGTCCCTGCCGAGTGCCAGTGAAGACTCCACGTTCCTCTCCAGAGAGGCAGTTTTGGTGGGTCTGAGCCCCTGGGCTGGAGCTTTGTCACTCTCCAGGTTCAAGCCCCTCTCAAGAGACAGGGCTTTGGTGACAGAGGGACCTGCCACCCTCTGGGCTGGGCTGGTGGGCAGTGAGGACCGCAGCGCTGTGGTTGGGGGATGCTCAGGGAACAGGGATTCCTTCTTGGATCTGTCCATGGGGGGCACAGCCGACAGGTCTGTCAGCAGCCCCTGCCCCAGCTCCAGCGTGGCCAGCTCAGGGAAGTTGCCCACCTCCTCGTAGACAGGATCAGCATCTGCCTCCTTCTCCTGCTGCTCCTCCAGGGAGTCCTGGTGAACCTTCATGGGCTGCAGAAGAGCAGGATGTCACGGTGAGCAGCACTGTCCACACCGCTCAGCAGTGTTCCCCTCCATCCTCCCTCATCTTGCCCTCCCTGCGGCCCCTGCCACAGACCCATTAACCCCCAGATCTCCTGGCTCAGGCACTGTTGCTGACGGAGGGTGAGCATTGTGGTGCCTGCTGAGGCAGGGCCCTCAGCACCAGGCTGTAGCACCAGCCTTGCATCCCTTGGCAGAGGTGGTCTGGGGTGGGAAGGGAAGACAGGTGCTCATGCAGAGCACAGAGCCAGGTGAGGTGAGGTCCAGCCAGGTGGCCCCCATGCAAATAACTTGATGGTGAGGAGGACTTAAACCTATTTCCTCATATTTCTTATGTTGATCATTTCGGGCAATGGGAGAGGGTGTGGGAACTGGACTGGTCTGTTGTGGTCTTGCTTGCACACACCAGCACCGTGCAGGGACCCCCATGCCTGGGTTTGTGACACCCAGAGCAATGGGCACCCTGTCCTCTGCCACACTGTGTGGGCAGGATGGTCTGGGCATGTCTCAAGTGTGAGTGATATCCCATTGCCATCAAAGTACGAAGCCAGCAATGAATGCACTCAGTGTGTGCTGGTACTTACAAAGAACATGGACAGAGTCCTTCTCGTGTGCAGGCGGCGCTGGAAACAGAAGAGACGAGCAGAGGTAAGGACGAGGTAGCATGGAGCAGGGTTGTGGATGCCTGGGCAGGCAGCAGCGAGCTGCTGTGGACATGAGTGCAGCACCAAGCACAGAGGCACCCACCCAAAGCATCCGTCAGCGAGCTGCCCATGCATCCGCCTCTGGGGCCCTGGGGTGGGCACATGCAGTTGGGATGGGTGCATGGAGCTGAGTGGGTGCAGAAGCAGCTGTGGGCAGGGGTAGCTGTGGGGCTTTACCAGGGTCTGGTTGGCAGAAAGCATGGTGGCATCGGTGCTGTCCCCGTGCAGTGGCACCAGCGGCATGGTGCCGAACTTCTGCTTGGCGAGGTCAGAGGAGGAGCGCCGGCGCAGGATCACGGGGCGCAGGTCATCGTGCTGTGCACAAGGACAGGGGCTGGGGTCATGCTGGGGTGCTCTGACAGCCCCCTCCGGCCCCAGTGCAGCCAGTCTGCACCCACCTGAGCCTTCAGGATGCTGGTGGTCCAGTCCCACAGCTCAGCCTGCCCCGAGCACACCAGGTACCTGCAGAGGAGTCAGTGGAGAGGCTGCCAAGGAGCAGGGCCAGTGGGGCCCATGTCCCCTTGTCACCTTGCCTGTGAACCCTGGGCTGTCAGGCACAACTACACCTCTGAAACCCAAATCATGCTTCATGGCAAAGCGAGAGCTTGTTGGGCTCCTCCGCTCATCTGCCCTTGCTGCCCTTAGCACAACATCTCAGCCCCATGTCCCTGCCCCAGCACCAGCAGTGTCAGAAGAATGGGGTGGGGATCAGCAGGATGTGGGGATGTGCCCAGGCACTCAGCAGTGCAAGGGAAGACAGTGCAGGGAGCCCAGCTTAGTGCAGGGCACAGGAACACTTGGTGTTGGGTGATGGAGACACAGAGCTGAGCAGGGTGAAGGCTGGAAGGCACAACAGCCATGCAGGTGGCACACAGACCTGAGCAGGCTGGGCAGGTCCCTCTGGAGCCTGCTATGGGTGCTTGGAGATGCACCTCCCACGGGTGCTGGTGCGGATGGGGAGGTAAAAGGGGTGTGTGGTACAGAGATTGACCCTAGAGCCTGGCCCCCACCTTGTGCCAGGGTGTGCATGGCCCTATCACTCTGTCCCTTGAGTGCCCCAGCCAGGCACCAGCTCTGCCCTGACCCTGGGGCCCCATAGCACTGCCCCTGGCTGCCCCAATGCCACTGAAGCTGGGAACTGATCACAACGCCCCCAGCCACAGGGTGGCAGGGACAGATACTCACAGCTGCTGCTTGTCCAGGGTCAGTGTGAAACCCCACCTGAGGAAAGGAAGAGATGGGCTGTGAGGAGGCACCACTGACCTCAGACACAGCCCATGGTCTGTGGGCAGTGGCAGGGGCCTGAGCTCCCCCATGGATCCAAGCTTGTCATGGGTTTGGGTCCCACTGGGACTTGTCATGCTCCCAGTGCCTTGGCTTGTGTGGCTGCTGAAGGTACTGAGCGATGCATGCCCCAGGGAAGGTCTCACTTACTGCGCTGGTGGCTTCAGCTTCTTCCTAATGCCCATGTAAACCTTGGCTGCATCCAGGGGCCACTCACGCTCCGGTTTGGCACTCTGGAGAAGGAGATCCATTGGGTAAGCCCAGCTTGGTGCCAGCCACCCCATCAGGAGGACAGCCACCACTGTGCCACTGCTGTCCCCAGGCTCCCCTCCCTGCTCCTCCTCCCTCAGCATCCCCTGGCTACCCTCTTCTCCTTGAGCAGCAGCAGCCTCCGGTCCCGGATGACAAAGTAGCGCTCCTGAAACTTGTTCCCCAGCAGCTTGGGGGGCTCCTCACGGCACTTCAGCAGCCCACACTTGGGGGTCTCACGCTTGACACCTGCCCAGTGTGGAGAAACAGGGGTCAGGGTCCCACTGTGGTCTCAGGGATGTGCCCCTGATAGCTGCAGGATGGTGGCCAGGGCAAGGGGAAGCTCAGGCAGAGCTTTCCCACTTGGGGACACCCTTTAAGGCTGGGACCCTTTGTGACTGCCTTACCTGTGAAGAGACAGCTGCCCTCACCGATGGGGACCTTCTTCACCAGCAAGTATGCGGCGCTGGGCTCAGGGAGCTTGCACCACTGCAAAGCTTGCTCCAGCACCTTCTCCTTGGGGTGCAGGGGCCGCTCTGGGGAAGCACAGACACTGTGTCCCCTTCCCTGTCACCAGCAGCAAGCTGCCCCCCTTACCCCACACCTCTCCTCACCAGCCCTGCCTTCCTGACAGCATCCCCCTGTGCCATCCCAGCACACTCACCCAGCTCCCCATTCTCCAGGGCCTCGAAGGTCAGCCAGATGTCTAGGCTGGCTGCCACGTTGCGCATCTCCAGCACATGGTTGGTGAGCTCCTCTGCTGTCATCGTGGGGGACACCTGGGGCCGGACACACGGGGAGCTGCAGGTGGTGGCAGGATGGGTCCCAGGGACAGGTTGTGCCTGCATCCCTCCCTGTCTCCCCCAGCATGGTCTCCTTTGGGACTTACCTTCAGGGTCACGCAGCAGTCGGGCAACTTCTGCTCCAGGTAAACCTCAATGATGAGATCCCCTGCTTGTGAGAGCTGGGGGAAGAGAGGGTGGCATTGATGCTGTGCTGGCATGGGTGCTGTGCATAGCCACTCTCTATGGGGCTGGGGCTGGTGACCCAAGGAGCTGGGGGTGCTTATACCCTGGGCAGGAGCCTCAAGGTGATAGGTGAAGGGGACACGAGTAGGGGAAGGTCCTTCCCCATATATCTGGTGTGGGAGAGTGGGAATCTGGAAGCCCACCAGCCCAGGGGTCCCTGACATGAACATCCCCAGTACCTGAGTGTCCTTCCAGGTGGTGATCAGACTGTTCTCCAGATCCATCTGGGATACCTGGTCCTCATCAATCTGCCAGAGGGAGGATGCACAGGGTGAGAAGGGAGACACATGGAGTCAGTGTGAAGGATACATGGAGTCAATGTGAAGGACACATGTCCAGGATGGAGGGATGCAGGGGGAAGCAGAGGTGAGCAGCATGGAGAGATATGGGGGGAGGGAGACACAGCCATCATGCAAGGGGCTGGCAAGACCCTGCAGGGAGCTTACATTGAAGATGCTGACATAGTTGTCAATGAGGTCTTCCATCACCTTGACCTCGTGCTCCCCTTTTCCATCAGTTTGGAAGAGGCTGGGTGCGAAGAGAAGCGACAGGTTCTTGGTGCTCATCTGGTTGAGGTCTGCACATTTCTGCACCCTGGGACAAGGAGGACAAGGTGGTCCCACACTGGATGGAGTTTCAGCCCCAGGCACCCTCTTCTGCCTCTTACAGACTCTCCTGAGAAACAGCTGTGGAATTTGTTTTTTTCCCTCTTTTTTTGGGCACTGGGTGAGGTTTACATCCTCCAGGCGGGTGTCCTTTACTCCTAAACCTCCCATCACTCCCTCTTGAAGCAGGATGACTTTGGGAACATAAAGGTGTCTCAGAGCATCATGCTCCAGCACACCCCAGCACTGGCTTGGGGGCTGCCGGAACAAGGCATGAGCACTGGCCTCTTCCTGCCTCCCTAGGATGGGAGCCAGCATCTGCTGGCTGGCCTTGGGTGCCCTGGCTGGACCTGCAGGGAGGTGTCCCACTGACCGGTAGAGGTGCCCGATGAGCGCAGCCAGGGTCTTGTGGTTGAGGCGAGGCAGGCGCTGAATGAGCTCCTTGTACCGCTCCAGGCGCTGGGGCTTTGAGGGTATTTCTGCAGTGAGACAAACGGTCATGGCTTAACGGTGAATCCAGCGGATCCAGAGCTGACATGGTACCAGGACCCTGCCCTGAGGGACATTGACCCTTGGTTCCCTGGCAGGCAGCCCAGCGTGGTCGGAGGATGTACCTGCAGCCTCCTTCCACTGCGGATGCAGCTCCAGGGTGAAGACAGGATCTTCCAGCTCTCGGAAGAACCTCTTCAGCACGTCCGTGACATCCTCAATGAAGTTGTCACTGATGCGCAGCTTGACATTGCGGGCATCCCGACGGAACTCCTCCATCAGTACCTTGATCCGGGACTTGGCTCCATTCTTGCGGTAAATCCCCTCATGCTTCAGCCCTGGGGCAAGGACATGGGGTTATGGGGGCCCTATCCTGCCCAGAGAATCCCTAATGCATCTGTCTGGCCCCACTGGCCACCCCATGTGTGCTGGCGAATACTGTGGCTGTGGTCCTCATGCTGGGCTCACCGTACTGTGTGATGAAGGCGATGCAGCTATCCACGATGATGGGGATGTCTGCCCGGCTCAGCTGCTGGTCCCGCAGCGCATTGCCCCGACCCCCCGCTGATGCCTGGATGTCGCTGTACCACGCTGCCGAGTCCGCCCGTGACAAGCCCTGCAGGTAAAATGTCCTGAGAACAACAAGGGCAGAAAAGAGGGAATGAAGGTTGCCAGGGGTGGCAGATTGTCCCCTCCTGCCCTTATGCACAGGGAGCAAAGCACGGCCAGGCTGAGCCAGGGGACACCCTATCCCAATGAGACCCTGGGCTGGGGTGACATCTGTAAGCCCCTCAGCCACAGCTCTGCTGTCCCAGTGGCATCCTCACCAGGGCCTTGGGACCAGCATCAATCCATGAATGAGACTTTATCCTGTGCAGCCTGCTCAGGTTGCTTGTCTCATTCTCCATTATTCCCACAGCCAGGACTCACCTCCCCATCTCCACCAGGATCAACAGCTCCTTCTTCTCTGGGGTCTCTGTGGGAGGAACCAGACCTGCATTGGGGTGAGAAGTGGAGGGGTCAGAGCCATGCATGGACACCCACCCTATGGTGCCTTGTGATGAGCTGCAGCACAGCACTCACTGAGCTCCTGCAGCCGCCGCAGGTTGATGCTGTCCTCAGCCCCGTCGTCCTCGGCAGGGCAGATGAAGAGGTGGGCTTTCTGCAGGATGAAGAAGGCCTGCTGCCACCGCTCGGGGTTGAGCATGCACTTGTAGCGCAGCTGGCCCACGCGCTGGAACTCGTAGCCCAGCAGGCAGTGACAGCTCACGGGGGTGAACCACTGTGGGATGGAGAGAGAGGTGAGCTGGGTAAGGACAGAGCTCAGCACCTGAGTGCAGACCCCCATGAGGATGGGGGCAGGTTGCTGGGAGGATGGGAGCTCCTTCAAAGTGAAGGAGGGTGCTTGTCACAGAGGATAGAAGTGTGTGGGGAGTTGGGAGGAAGCATAGTGGGCGAGCAGGGACAGAGCCCAGGGACCCACTGTTGGCATGGCACTGGGGCTGGCTCACCTTGCCGATGGCGCTGGCCCATGATTGCAGTATCTCAGGCCCATCAGTTCCCAGCTGCTGTACTTTCTCCCCAGTGAGGAAGAGCTCGAGGGTGAAGCGGAACCTGCAGAGGATGAAGCAGCCCATGAGGGCAGCCCCTTACCCTGAACCTGCTCCAAGCAGGAGTGATGCCCATCCATGGGCATGCAGAGGGGGCACAGCCGAGGGTACCTTTCAGTGGGGCCAGGGCTGGTGACTGCCTGAGCTCTGCTCACGCCCATGGAGAGGAGGTCCCCGCTCTCGATGTGGCCCAAGGGCTCCGTGCATTTCTCTGTCTCGAAGAAGAGCAGGGCTCTCTCCAGGGAGCACCACGTGCGCTGGAAGTCTGTGGGAGCAGGGGTCAGTGGCATCGGGATGCACAGCCCCTGGCTGCCCTCCTATGCTTCCCACACTTACCCTCTTTGCTCTTCTTGGTGCCTGGGAGCTTGTGTGGGGCTGTGGCCCGGTACAGGTACCCACTGTGTGCCACTGGCTGCGTGATTTCATTGTAGACACCCTCCAGACCTGGTTCCTGTGCATGGGGGGTCCCTGTGGGGAATGATGTTGATAGAGGGGTAGGAGCAGGCACTCACCAAGGCATGGGTACTGGAGGGGCAGTGAGACCCCATTCATGCAGGTGTGGGTAAGGGGGTGTGCCAGGCATGGGGTTCCCCAAATAGCGGCTCCAGAAGAACCCACTGCCTTGCCCCATCCTAAAAGAGGGTGCAGGGGGCAGGTGGGTCACCTGGTGAGAACATCATCTAATGTCCTGCCTGCCCACAGCCTTGGGGCATGCTGTGGGGAGTAGTGGATAGGAGGAAACCCCCATATCACAGACAGCTGATGGGGCTTGGGGTTCCTCGTACCTGAATGGTTCCTGAGCCTTTTCCTCTCCAGTGCCACCTCGCAGGGAGCAGGCTCAGCTGCCAGCCCAGCCTCCGTGGATGAGAAGAACTGCAGGATGGTCTTGAGCAGAGCTGGTCCTGTCACCGCAGTGCACAGTGCCTGGGATGGGACAAGTGCCTGTAGGGACCATGTCCTGGCACACAGAGACCCTCAGCCTGCTGCTGGGGGCGCTTGAAGGCAGCAAAGTGGGGTACAACCTCCCACCTGAGCCCCCAGAGCTGCCTGGCACAAGGGTGCCGGCAGACACAGCCAAGCAGGAGGTGTTGGCATTTCTGGATGGAGCTCTGCGATGGCTCCCAGCACCCCAGTATCCTGCCTGCATCCCGAGGTTCCCTGCTCCTACCTGGAGCACGTCCTCTTGTGTGGTGTAGTGGGGATGGGGCAGGCGGTACCGTCCTTCTCGGTACTTGCGGGAGATGAAGTCTCGTCTCTGCTCGGCGTTGGCATCTGGGTGCAGGGCCTCAGCGGTGGGGAGGCGAGCAGCCCAAAACCGGTTGGCTCGGTCATTTCCCAGCATGATAAAGAGCTGTGGGAGAGTACCAGGTCATGGCGAGGGTCTGGTGGGAGGGGCAGCATCCCTGCATCCCGAGGGAAACCGTGGGGCTGCTGCCCTGCCTGGAGAAGCTGCCTGGCCCCTGAGCCTGCTGTGCAAGCCCCAGCATCCTGCCCTGAGTGCCTCTACCTGTACGATTTCATTGGACCAAATGCTGGTGTCAAGCTTCAGGCTCTGCACTTTGGAGATGTTGGAGCCCAGACTGCGATGCTGCCCTGTGGGGAGCAAGAGAGTGAGCACCCCCTGGTCTCACCAGGGGAAGGGGTACCTGAGTCGCACCCATACCTCAGCCAGCACCCCTGACCCACACCCATGGGACCCCATGGGGGATGTACTAGCCTGCACACTGCTTGCAGATGACCACGCACAGGTTGATGGATGCCCAGTCAGGGCTCGGAGCCCAGCAGTCCGCACAGTGTTTGTTGGCTTTGTTGGACCAGATCTTCTCTGCCACCTCATAGTCATAGAGCATCTCAGCTATGGCCTCCTGCAGGGCCTCCATCCACTCCCGCTTCTCCCGCTCTGACTCTGCCACAAAGCTATGAACACCAGCAGAGCCAAAACTTAGGTGCCTGGAGCAACCAGCACCAGGGTCCAGCATCTGCCTGCTCCCCCCACCTCATCCCACTGGATAACTGGGATACCTGAATATTTTGGAGGGGGTGATGAGCTCGAAGCTGCGGTTCTTGGCTTCCCGGATGGTGGAGCCGCGCATCTCAATCACGCAGATGCCGATGCCCATTTTAAAGAACTGCAGTTCAAAGTGACACTGGTGTTGGCTCTGCAGCACTGTGGCTGCAGTGGATGCACCACTCAGACTTGACTCTGATGCTGGGGATGGAGCCAGTTTGCTGCATCCAGGACCCCAGCATCCTATCCCTGCTTTGCCTGGACAAGCAGACCTTGCACCATGTCACATCTCTCAGGTACCTCATGAGGGCTGACATAAAGCATCCTGCAAATACGTGATACCTTAAAATGAAAGGCAAACAGCCCCTGAAAAGAGGGCATTCAAGTGCCTCAGTTTTGGGGTCAGGCACACTCATAAAGCAGGTAACAACTTGAGCAGAAACCACAGAGACTTGATGTTGCCCAATGCATGCCTGACAAACTGAAAATGAAGTGACTGGGAAAGAAACAGGGGTGCTGAGAAAGCTCAGCAGGCAGGAGGAGGGGATCCCCTTGGGAAGCAGGTCATAGTGGGAAGACTGGGGGGGGGGGGTGTCCATTTCTGGTACCTGCATCTCCAAGCTCCTGCTGCTTCTGCTGTGCGCAGCATTTCCAGCTTCCTGCTTTGCCATTCCCTTTCTCCTACCTGTCTTCTTCCTCTCTGCTACCCCTTTGGCACCAAATCCCTCTACCCCTCCATTGCCCTCCTCCTGCTCAGCCCTTCACCATGTCTGGTCCAGCCACCAACCTGCTCGCTTTTGTACAGCCACATCTCAGGCAGGCTCAGGGTTGCAAACACCTTGGACTTCTGTCCCTTCAACTCCAGGGTTCCTGACTTCTGGCAGTGGGCGGTGTTGGCGGGCCGGGGCCGGGACCCCACCAGGCGCTGCTCTGTCACCTTCTTCTGCAGCGTGGAGCACCACTCATTCCTCTGGGCTGGGGATCAGGCATGAGGGAGTGGGTCTGAGCCCTTCCCAACAGCCCTGGCATGGAGCAGAGCATCCAGCGGACATGGCAGGGGGCAGGTCCCCTTGATCATCGTGGATGGATGGTCTGGGGATGGGGTGAGAGCTGCCTCCGGGATGCTCTGGCTGGAGGATGGAGGCAGGGAAGGTTTCTTAGGGACCAGTGGTCCCTGAAAGGGGTCTTTGCTTACCCTCATTCTCCGCACGAAAGACAAAGATTCGGTGGCTGGTGATGACTTGAAACTTGTTGTCCTTGGTGCAGCGAGCCATCTCAATCACAGACAGTGGGATCACCCCCTTGGGGTAGGGCTCCTGGAATGAGCCCCATGCACGGTTACCCCCTTTTGCTCTTCCTGTGAGACACCTCCATAACCCACCCACACCAGCACTTGCCCCTGTGGTGCCATTACCGTAGGGGTAAGGAGATGGGACAGGGATGCCTGCAAGCTCTTGCAGCTGTGGGCCATACATGGTACCTGTTTCTGCATGGGTGCCACTGATGTGGGGCCACAGAAGCAGTGTCTGTCACCCATGTGGTACGGCAGCCACCAGCACCCCACATCAGGCCTAAATGGGGCCATGCACCCATGGAAGGATGAGAGGATGTGGGACAGGAAAGGGTTGTTTCATCACATGCACCTAACCCACAGTGCAGCACCCACAGCAAGAAAAGCTGCTCTGTGCAGCATATCCCTAGGTACTCAGCTGGTTGCTGCCTCAAAGAGCCTGGGGCCACAAGGAGATGAGGATTCAGGTAGGGATGGGTCCGTGGTGGCACCCAGAGATCCCCCATATGTGGTCTACCCCAGAGCTTGGGAGCCAGAAGGGCCCCCCTTGCTGCTCCCTCCTGGCAGAGGGACCCTTGCTACCCTGGGTTTCCTATGGCACAAGGCTGTGTTCAGAGCCCCACTATGGCTGCTCTGCCCTGGTGATGGTAAAGGAGTTCTGGCTCCTTACAGAAGGACAGGGGAAGGCAAAGGGGACATGGCAGCTCACGTGGTGTCGAGGCACCTTGTTCTGAGTGCAGCCTCCCCACCCTGCCCACATCCTGCCCCTCAGTACCTTCTCACTGCTGAAGTACATCAGATTCTTCCCATCAAAACGGACATATCGCCTCTGGAAGACGTAGTTCCTGTTGGGATGGCAGAAAAATGGGGCTGTTGGGAAGGGGATGATCCCCCCAGGGGCACCTCATCTGCTCACAGCCCCCCCCTTTCCCCTAAGAGTGGCTGCACAGAGACCCTTGCAGTGGTACCCAAGAGGTTCCTTCTGCAGGAGGTCTAGCACGGTGATCAGTGTGCCAGCCTCACCAGCCTTGCCCAAGGCGGTTTTACCTATGGGGACTGTCCCATGGGTGCACACATACCCCTGTGGGGAGAGCTTGTCCAGCCATCCGCTGAGCATGGTGGGCCGGGGCTCGGACAATGATGTGAAGCTGGCATAAGGGGAGATGGTGAGGTCATCCAGGACCTCGTCCCCGTAGAGATGTGCAGGCAGGATGAACGGGCTGCCCTCGGCCTGCGGTGCCTCCACAGTGGAGTATCCTTCTGAATCATTCTGGATGATGCGGTCAATGAGCCGGGACCGGGTCTCTTCATCCTCACTCCTTCCCTCACTGCTGCACTCACTGCTTGTCCTATAGGAAATAGGGCTATAAGGGAGCCAGCCTATGGCAGCTTAATGCCATCCCACCTGGGGATGTCTCACACTGCTCCTGGCCCCATCCTGAGCTCCTTGGGCCACCCAGTGCTGTGGTGTTTGCATCTCCATGAGCAGGGTGGGACAAGGGCTCAGTGTTCATGACCCCCATAGCCACCAGCAGCCTGAAGCTCAGCCAGTCCTACATGGTGGCAAGGCTGGGACTACCTCAAAAAATGGGCTTCCCCACTGTGGGTAGCACTGCACATCTCCAAACCCCTGGCATCACCTCCTGCCCCTCTTCACAGGCAGCAAACCCAACTCCCTGTTCTACATCCACCCTAGATCTCCTCACCAGCAGTTTCAGCTTCCTTCTCCCTCTACCCATCTAGCTTTCATGGCACTGGGAATGTCGTTCTGCCACGACACCTTCCTGCCTGCTCTTATGTTTTGCAAAGGGATTGGGATGGAGAGATGGACCGGTGGAGCTCCTGCAGCCACCTCCTGCTCTTGGGAAGCTGTGCTGTCCCCCAGCCAGGCCTGGTGAGCCCATCCAGCCATAACAATAAAAGGAAGTTATAAAAATAAACTACTACGTCTGCCCCTTCCCCTCAGCCCTCCCAGCAAGACGTGGCTCTTTCTCGGGAAAGGAAATGTGCCGGGAAATGCCTGACGGTCCCAGAAGCTCACAGCCGAGCTGCCCAGGTGCAATGGTGATGGGCAGCAAGACAGTCATGGAAGCCAGGACACCCCGGCTGCAGCACCAGCAGCAGAGCACCCTTGCCACTGGATCACCGGTGGCATCCAATGCTAGGATGGAGAAAAGGCTCAGAGAGGGGCAACAAAGATGTTCCAAGCCCTGACACAGCTTCTGCCTGAGGAGCACCTAAGCAAGCGGTGCTTCACTTCTCCAGTGGGGAAAGGGTGATTGATGGGGCAGGTTGCTGAAGTCATGAGCAGCCTGAGGAGGGCAGAAAAGCATCTCCTGGACACCTCTGCTCCAGTCACAGGAGCTGGGTGACAGCAGATAAAGCCACCAGGAGCAAGGTGCAGAAGTGGCTGATCTGCTGGAATCCTCACCATGGGATGTTGTAGAAGGAGAAATGTATGGAGGAGAAACCCACTGGGGGTTACTTAATGTGAGAAACCTTCTCCAACACCATACCATATTCTGGAATGCTTTTGGACCAGGAGAATGACTGCAAACACCTTCCCTCATTGTCAGTTCTCAAAACACCTTGTTTTGAGCACTGCCTCATCACAGGAACCAAGGCAATGCATGGACCTGTGCCTTGGCCATGGAGAAGCACCTTATGAGGCCACTGGACATTATCAAACCATGTAGGACAAAAGCAAGACCTGCAGTTTGCCTGGGAGGATGTTGGTCTGGAGCCACCCAGGCTAGGGGTCAGCTCTTGGATAGTTTGTGGGGCTGGAGAGGGAAACTTGCCTGTTTGGCTCCAGAAAGACAAGAAATGGCCATGGGTGGTTGGAGGCTCAGATCACAACGACCACTGCTGTTTAATTAGCATAACAGAACCTTGGCAGGGTGATAGATCTGGCTGTAGTCACAGCCTGGTGTCCAGCTCCTTCAGGAGGGGCTGCCCAGGGAGTGGGGTGGCTGGAGGACTCTGCAGGTCACAGGTGGACGTTAGCCTTGTTGTCAAAGCCAAGTGGGAGAGAGAGGCACTCAATGGGTCAGGGCAAGAGAAGAAGAGGAAAACCCCATGACAGCCCTTTCCTGAGCCGTGATTTACAGCCACTGAGGCCACAAAGAGCTGGAGGACAAGCAGCATCTGGCAGGGACAAGCAAAGCTCATGGCCCAGCTGGAGTGGGGTCTCTCAGCATCCCAGGAGCACAGCAAGACCCAGGCTGTGGTCACAACTCTGCCCTTGAGGACAGGGTTGGTAGAGGAAAGCTTCAAACCTCCAAGCAAGTGTGCTAAGGCCAAGTCATCTCCCTTTCAGCTGATGCTGTGCAATGAAAACAACTAACCTCAGGGCCAAATGCGTACCCAGGGCAAGGAAAAGGTAATTCCAGGTCAGCTAAGTCTGGAACATGATGCTTGAGGTGCACTGAGTTGGGCAGTCTCAGTCTGTCAGTGCTTACATGTGGGATCTGGGAGATGGAGGGTGGGTGATGGAGGAAAGGGAACTGCAGGTGGTGAGGGGACCAAGAAGCTGCTGATGGATCTGGTTACTTCAACTGGGGATCATGGGCCAGACAACTAACCTCGAGGTACATAGGGAGATAAGGAATAAGCTGTCACAGATACACCATTCCCAGTGTTTCTTTTCCACAGGGAAGATGCCATGAGGTGTGGGGAAGAGCAGTCTGGGTACGTATCTTCCTGAGGATCATGAGTCTTGATGCAATCCAGGGTAAGGTCTATGATCCTCACCATGATGAGCTCGTGTCTGACCCAGTGCCCTGAGCTCCATGTGGTGACACAGGCACTGCTGTGCCACCGTCTCTCTCCAGCTGAGACTGATATCTGAAGCAGGGCAGATGCTGTTCTCCACACCAGCATTTCATGGGTCTGAGCATCACCAGCTTGGATGAAGGTGCTCAGTGTCAGAATCCCAGCTTATGCTTCAGGCTCTGCTGGACTCTCAGAAATGCAGATACCAGGTTTAAGGGGAATTTTTCATTCCTCTTCCTCTTTGCTGAGGAAATCTTGCTGCTGGCCAAGGCAGCTCTGCTCATTTCTAACCACACACCCCAAGCCAGGGAGCAGCATGGTCCAGATGGAACTTCCCCGGAAGAGGGTGAGAGAAGGTATCTCATATGACAGCCTATAGCTCTGTTCTAGCGGGATCATGGTTGGACTGGTAGGGAGGAAAGCATTGGATCAGCCTACCAAGAGGATTCACGAGCACAGTGCAAAAGGTCTTCAGAGGCTTTTATGTCTCTTGTTCAACTCCCCGTGCCCAACCTCAGTGCTCAGGCTGTGAGAAAACCCTGTCAACTGCTGCCTCTGACACTGCTGATGGTCACATCCTGTCTCTTCTCATCAAGACCCTGGTGGGTCCAGGGCTGAAAGCACCCAGCTGATGCCCTCAGGATGCTCTGCATCCCAGCTCCCTGGAAGCTGACGGATGGAATCTGTGACCCACAGGCACCCAGCCCTGCTCTGAACTGTGGGCTCAGAGGCTCCACAGCAGATGTCAGTATTTCTGTTTCCAAAGCTTCTATTCCCAGGTATTTGCAATTCCAAACCATGGCCTGTGTTGGGATTGTGACACTGGATCATACTCACTCCCAGAGCTGGACTGAGCAACACTGGGTCCAGAGAAGCAGGGGCACAGGGACGCACTGGCCAACAGAGCTGAAGGACACAGAGCTGCAGCTCAGCACCTCCTCCCTGAGCAACACGGGAAAAGGAACCCTCCCCACCTGAAATGGGAAGAGCAACTTTCCTTCCTCTTTCCGAGATGGTATCAGGAGTCATGGAAAGGACATTTCAAAAGTATTTTAAAGCACCCCTCATAATCTCACTGTCCACCACAGTGTGTGACAGATCAGCAAATGCCGATCAAATGATGCTGGAGCCTTTGGAGACTTCACATTCCTCTATCTGGACCTCAGAGCCATCCCATTTCTGGCTGATCCCTGTCCTCCCTGGTGTTTTCCTGCTCCCAGCAGCCAAATCCATGTTCTGCCTGGTGTGTAGGTGCCCAGCACCACTGGAACGGCTCCAGAGCATCTGTTGGCAAGCACTGTCCCCTCGAGGGCCACCCACCAGCATGGTGCTTTCTCATCTCTGAGCCCATCGGCTCTTCTTGTGGCTGCTGACCTGATCTCAGACAATCCTGATTGGCTCTGCAGTGGGGGAAAAGCTCCCATGGCCTCTCAGACTGTCCCCAGGGGTGTCCCTATCTCTTGGCATGCAAATCCCGGCCCCTGAGCCCAGAGGAGGTGATTCCTACCTGCACGCTTCCCTCTCCAGGTCCAGCTCGGACACTGCCTCGTAGCTCTGACCGGAGGAGATGCCAGCACCCTGGGAGGAGAGACTGGTCACATCTCCCCTCCTCTCTGCCTTCTCCCACCCCAGACCTCCACAACCAGCCAGGCCTCAGCCTGTGACCCCCACCCCATCAGTGATGCTCAGCACTGCCAGCACCTTGGTGTCACCAGCAGTGGCTGATGGGATGCAGTGACATCAGGGGACATGAACCATCCCCTCCACGTCCTCTCACCTTCTGCTCTTGTGATGAAGCTATGTGCCCAAAGATGGTCTCACTGTAGGGGCTGACGAGCTGCTCACTGACCTCTGGGGGCAGAGACATGGGAAAGAAAGGCAGTCAGCAGTGGCTGCTGTGGGCAGCAACCAGCCAGGACTGACAGCCCCAGAGGGGACCCCCCACTGACCGCACCACAGTGAACCCCAACACCCACAACACCACAGAGATGCAAGCCAAATGTGTCCCTGAGTGAGACAGGGGCACAGGGCAGCACCTGGGTACAAGACAGAGGGTGTCCTCATCACCCCTCTTCACTGAGGACACAGGGAGTCAACGCTGTGCACCCTGGGTGCTCTCACCTGATGTGCTGGTGGGTCTCTGCGGGACGGGGGGTAATCTGGGACTGCTGGAAAACAGGAGAGGGGTAATTGTGGCTGTGGCCAGGATGGGATGGGATTTCTCCATCGTGCTTTCCCATCTGGCTTACATGGGCTCCAGGCTGCGTCTGACAGGGGCAGAGCCCGGCTTTGTCCCCCAGGATGTGCAGCATCCCCTCCCTGCTCCCAGCACCCTTGTTTGCTCCCTTCTCCTTCCAACAGCATGCTGTGGTCGCTGGGGCTGCCAGGCATCTCCCATCCCAGGTCACTGTCTCTAACATCTCCTACCTTGCTCCCAGCAGGAGCCAGGCCCAGAACCTCACTCAGCCACCCCTCACCATGGTAGAGACCCCCAGTCCTGCTGCCTGGGAGAGGCAGAGGGGGGGCAGCAGCTTCTCTCCCCAACCAGAGAATCCATCCAGGGGCCCACGGTCACCCTGTCATCTCAGAGGCATCCCAGCTGCCCTGAGGGCTGGCTCCATGCAGAGCCTGGGGGAGGCAGGGGAAGGGCGGTGAAAGGGGCTTGTCAGCACCCAGAGGCAGGCAGGAATGGGGTCCTGGGAATGGAGGGGGTCTTTGGATCCTTGGATCTGGCTGCTCTGAACTCCCCTCCACTTGCTGTGGGGAGAGAAAGCATCTGCTTACTCAGGCTTGTCCAGCTGGGTCAGCTCCTGCAGGAAAAGAGCCGGGAGCTGAGCCTGGCCCTGGGGACCATCCTCCCCTCCCAGGTCCTCAGTGGGTGCTGACAGATGCTTGAGTCCTTCATAGATGACGTTGGACATCATCTCCATCCTGCCCTGCACTGAGGCGGGCTGCAGGGCTGGTCTGGGGCATGGCGAGGGGTCTCGCCTGGCTGGGACGGATGCAGGGTGATCCTCTGGAACACTCCCAGTGCTGGTCTCCACTGCTGGGACCCTGTGGCTCTGCCGTGGTGGGACAGACGGGACGGACAGGGGGAATTTCTCTGATGCCTCCAGGGTTTGTCCATGATCCAGAGCTGGCGGGGACCATGTCCCCGCCCGAGAGCTGTCCCGTGCCCGCAGCCGGGATAACCCCATACCCATGGCCACGGCTGCCCCCGGGCCAACCGGCTGCACGGGACGGGGCTCCGGGCTCTCCAGATCCGTGGAGCTCTCCCCTGGCACAAAGCCCTCCAGCACCACAAAGGCTGCAGTGGCCCCGTCTCTGGGTACGTGTGCTGGCACTGTGGTGCGCGCTGGCGGCGCAGGTGCTGAGCACTGCTCTGGCTTGGAGCGAGGGAAAACCGTCCTCGGCTTGGGAATGGGCTTCACGAGGGGAGGAGCAGGGTCCTTATCTAGAGGTGATGCCTGGGTGGGCGCAGCCACAAGCTGCTGCGTCCCCAAGGCGTCAGTGGCCCCTCCTGGCTCTGCTTTCATGGCATCCTTGCCCTCTTGGGGGGCATCCAGGCCCTCAATGGCTTGGAAATGGGTGTCTTCTGTTGTGAGTCCTCTCCAGGACTGACTGAGCACCTGCGTCTGCTGCACTAAGTTCAGGATCCTTTTGCGGTGCCCAGTGGCGGTGATGCCAAGCTGCTGCAGGCGGTCACTGTCCAGCGAGATGGTGTCTCTGGCCACATGGTACCCATGCTGCTTGAAGACATTCTGGTACCTCTCCAAGTGGATGGTGGCCAGCCAGTCTGCGATATTGGAGTCAGGACTGCACGGAGAGCTCATGGCCCTGGGGTGCCTCTGCGACGGATGCTCAGCCCATCATCTGTGGAAGAGGAGAGAGGGGAATGAGGAGTCAGCAGGAGGGGGCATTGGTGCTCAGCTGTGGGTGGGAGCACGGGCAGCTCCCAAAGTTCCCCCTGCCTCACCACTCTACTTCTGTCTCTCACCTCCCAGCTCCAGGAGCCCGCATCCTGTTGTTCTTCAGCCCCAAGCCTCTCGCCCCTCCCCGGAGCTGCCGGATCCTGGCCCTGCTTTTTCAGCGAGGCCGTGACCCGATTCTAGACAGAAACGGAGCAGCGGGGACTCAAGGGGGAGCGGGCTGCTGCGCAGCCACCGGGCAAAGGGACCCCCCGGGCTCTGCCAGGCACGGACTGGGTGTGAGGAGGATGGGAGCAGCCAGAGGGGTGTCCCGGCGGAGGGGCTGCCCGAGGCAGATGGTGGGGGCTGCAGCTGGGCCCCTCCCAGGGGACGAGCTCCTGAGCCGGCCAGCGCGGGGAGGGCTCTGCTGCCGGAAGGACAGACCATAATCTCTCTCTGTCACTGCTGGCGAGGGCATGGGAGAGGTCAGCGTGACTCACGGCAGAGCCGGGACAGCCTCCCACCCACCTCAGCCCCTGCCTGCCCCATTGCCAGCACCCACAGCTCGAGGCAGAGGCACACGGCTGGGGGCTCAGCATGCAGACAGCAGCCGGGCCACGCTCTGTTAGGAACCCCCATCCCCAGATCTTTGCTGGCAAAGCTGTGGGACAGAGCGGTCTCTGCGGAGCACGGAGGGCCTTTTTCCCATGAATCACACTGCTCTGCACTAAACCATCTGTGCTGACTGTGCTGCCACTCGGTCTTTTTCCAGTTCCTCCATTTCCCTCTATTGTTCAGCACAGGCTTCCTTCCTGCTGCCTGCACGATCCCACACATCCCCTGCCCCCTCCCGCAGGAGCAGAGAGACAGCCAGGCCAGGATTCCTGCTGCATGATCCCTATGCAGGCATCTGCCTGCTTCCCACTGATCCTGCACAAGAGTGCCATGGGGCTGATGTGCCCGTGGTGGCTGTGGTGCTGGTGAGCACGAGGAGGATGCTGTCAGCAGGCACATGTGAAGAGCAGGGCTCGCTGCTTACATGTGTGTGCCCAACCCTGTATGTATGTGCATGGGGGGCTCCCCACAGGGCAAGCGGCTGCATACCAGAGTGCATTGAGTAGGCACAGCCATGCCAGGAGCTGGCTGAGAAGCTGTGGGAGCAAAGGGAGGGGAGCAAGGCAGGGGGACACTGCAGCCTGTTGAGGTAGGATGTATACAAAGGGCTGGGCAGGGGGGTATGGAAGGTGATGGCCCATAGGGGTGTGGGTTGGGTATCACTGCCACAGGGTTAAAGGGTTGTACCCAGCAGAAATGGGGCAATTTCCCTCTTTCCTGTGCCTGCATTGCCCCGAGGGACCTGTGGGCAGCTTTGCTAGCTGCGTGCCCTGCCTGGGGAGTGGGGAGTTCAGCAGGCAGCCACCTGCC
>JAOEHY010031329.1:0-22202 GCA_025447955.1 Psilopsiagon aurifrons | reverse complement strand
TTCAAGGCCAGGTTGGACACAGGGGCTTGGAGCACCCTGCTCTATGGAAGGTGTCCCTGCCCATGGCAGGGGCTGGAACTGGATGAGCTTTAAAGTTCCTTCCAACCTGAACCGTTCTACAATTCTATCCCAGTAACCAGTCCTCATTGCAGGGGTCACCATGGCTCCAGCTCCTCCCATATCCCCCTTCGCAGCACGTCCCATGAGAGCCACGCTGCAAATGCAGGTGGTTACAAGGCTAATGGCACCAGGACTAGGCTCCTGTGTGGACACGGGGCCCCTGGACGTGGTGCTTGGGGGCAGACACAGCAAGCCCAGCCTGAAGCTGCTGTGAGGTTTATCCCTTCTGATTGTAATATCAAAACATGAAAAAAGCCTAAATGATTGATGGGGCTGTAGGGACACAAATCAGTGGTTGACACCACGAACGATGTCTCTGCTCATATTAGTGCCAAATTAAGCTGTTTACTCAAACTTTCCCCACACAAGCAGAAGCCAGGGCTGGCGTGGGGAGGTGAAGATGGATGGCATTCTCAGGGACCCCGTGGTGTGATTCTTCTTGCTGTGACAGACAGTTTGCAACAACGATGCCTTCCCCTCCTCGCCTGTGACTTCACAAGGTGGAGATGCAGTGAGAGGACTCAGGGAGCATCCAGACAGGAGGACTCCATCCAAACACACTGACAGCCAGGGCCTGGCGCTCACCCTGGCTCACCCTCCCAGCCACAGAGGCTGTGATACCCCTGTCCCCTTCCTGGGGACACATGAGATGGTGGCAGGAGCCAAGGTGGCTGGGCCCAGGTGAGTCAGGAAATGAGGACACATCCCAAATGGACTCCCTCCCTGACTCATGCCTCCATCTTTTCTGCCCTGTCCCATCATGTCTTTACCCCAGGTTATCTCCAGTGTCCCTGCGTGCTTCTGAATGGTGGCATTTATCCCTGGATTATGTCGTGGATGCCCTCACGCTGAGGCACTGATCTCTGGTGTGCCTGGATGTCCCTCCCTGGGACACTTATCCCTGGGGTCCCTACCCCATGAGTTACTTTCCATCATCCCTGCACCGGGGGTTCATCTCCAGTATCCATGGAATGGGGTTCAGCGATCCATTGCCCCCATCTTGCTCTGGTATGCTACTCCTGCTCACCATGTCTGAGAGCCTGCACACTGCATGTTCTCCAAGAATTCCAGTTCCTCCCCATGGCTGGGACACCTTCCCCATTCCACACTAACTATTGAATTGTTTGCCAAGTACAATTCCCAACAAAATCTGAGGGAAGACTGAACAATCCGTGAATTCAGGTCAAACATGGCCAATCCAGAAATGAAAGCCGGAGAGCAGCAATATTTTCCATCTTAGCAATTCCAAAGCGTGAGTTTTCCAAATTGATCTTAACCTCTGGCTTGCAAAGCAGACCCCTGCACCTTCTCAGTGCTCAGCATCACCCAAACCCCGGGATGTTGGTACTGGGATGCAGTGTGACAGCTGGGCAGCATGGGGATCCAGGGATGGTGGAGCCAGGGATGCTGCCTCCTCCTGGAGCAGTGCAGGCAGAGGGAGGGCAGCGGGCAGAGGCAGGGGCTGGCAGCATCCATCTCATACCTTTTAATAAAACATGAATTAGGTGCCAACGCGTATTAGATTCACTTCCCCAGTGACAGAAAATCAAAGGCTTCTCCCATCTTTTCTAGAGGCACGTTCCTGATTGATCTGGAAGAAGCAGCTCAGTGCAAGGGAAAGGAGTCTATACACATCGAAACAGCTCTTTAATTTCTTAATTTAATATCTGACATGTAAAGATTCTCATTAAGCCAGTCAATGAAGCCTGGAAATACAATTTTCGTGCAAACTGTCGCTATCATAACTTACACGAAACTTCAGATGGTGCCCTGTAAGCGGTGTGATTAAACCCATTCATCTTCCCTGTCAGCTGCCTGCTTCCTCGCCCCCCAGCCGGCCCCCCGCCCCACACCACCAGTGGGTGCCACCACTGTAATGGGCATCCGCGTAATGTCCGACATCTGCATCCCAGATTGGTCCTTGCAGGGCCTTGGGGCAGCACTGTCTGTAGCAAGGGGGTATCAGAGCAGGGGGGTATCAGAGCTCTGGGCAGCACTTCACGATGCTCAGCCTTAGGACCTCAAGCCCTCAAATCCATACACTGGGAAGTGCAGGAGGAAGAGCTTCCCAAAGATCCTAATTAGGCAAATTAATTCCTATGGAGTTGCAGCTCTGCTCTGCCTTAGGAGAAAAAAAAACCCAGCAAGCTGCTTACTTCAGGGATGATTAAATCCCTGCTATCAAGGCACAGATTAGAACTGAGACTATTCCTTTGGGAGTACAACCCAGCAGGAAGAGCCCCAGCACCCGCCTGGCCCCATGCAGGCAGCCCGAGGATGAGCTGGCAGGGACTGAGGTTTGCACAGGGACACGAGCCATTGCCCTCCTCAATGGGCTGTCATCCCTCACATCCATTGGCACTGCCAGTGCTGGGCAGAGCATGGTGTTGGCAGAGCTCATTCACCCAGTGTAGACTGAGGAACAGGATGGTAACACTGCATGGACACAGAGCACCACCCCAGCACAGGGCATTAGGATGCTCTGCCACGATGAAGCCTTCCTGAGCCTTGGGGTACCCTCTAAAACCACCCATGAGAGGGAGCCGGATGGGTGTCCCATCATCACTGGGTCCTGAGGATGGATTAAATGATTTTTCAGGCTCTTTTGCCTCTGTCTGCCCTTCATCCCCCTCTCCCCAGCCCTGATGGGGAGAGGAGCTTTCAGCTCCAAGAAAACTCCAGGAATTCCCAGCAGCTGGAATCTCAGTGCTAGACACTGATCTGGGGAAGAAAAGACACCCCAGGGGCTCTGGGACACTGTGGATCATCTGCCTCACCGTGGTGAGATGGGTGTTGCACTACTCCATGTGGGAGCAGGGGGATGTTGCCCTGGCCACCTAAATTTCTGTCCTAGTTGCTGGTGTCCAACAGAGAACTGGTGACAGAGCAGCAGAGGGACACATGAGCCTCACCAGCTCTCCAGCCCTTGGGTTTCTGTAGCCAGCCCCACATGGGCCACAGTGTCATGGCCCTGCACAGCTCCACTACACCCCTATCAGACCCAGGTACCCCAGGAAAGTTTCAGCTGCCATGCCCCATCACCAAAGAATGCTCCAGTGAGGTGAAGGCTGGAAAGAGCCTACAGCATCTGTGTTGCCATTGACCCAGAGGCATGTGCACCTCCAAGGAGGAGAAATACAGCTGAGTGTGCACTAATGGGATCACCCAGCTCTCCCCCTGTCCCCTGGGCTGCCACCTTGGATCACTTTGACTCCAACCTCTCCCTAAAGACACAACCTGACCTGAACAGTGCAGCAGTTACAGAGGCACCCCATGGGTCCCGCACCCAGGACCCCTTGTGTGTGCCCCCTGGGGAAGGGCTCTGGGGGCTACAGCACCAGGTGCTGATTGTCACGCTGGCAGAGCTGCTTTCCTTGTCTGTCTTGTGTGTGTTATCTGGAGACGTCGGAGCTGCCAGCTCCTGCCAGCGCTCGCGCAGCCTGACGTCGGTGCAGCTCGAAGCGTGCGTGGCGTGTTTGATGTCAGGATTACCGGCTGCCTGTATTGTAAATGCTAAAATGAAATAAGAAGATTAGAGAAGAAAAGCGCCGCTCCGCAGCGGGCGCCTGACGACTGCTTCCCACTGGATCTTCTCTGGAGGATGGGGGGGGGGGGACCCAGCCCTGGTGGCAATCATGAGCAGAGGCAGCAGTGCCAGGGAAAGGGTTAAAACGGGTCAAGCATCTTCCATCATTGCTGGTGCTGGCTGGTACCCAGGCATGGTACCTCCCCAGGCAGGATGGACCTATTGCCAGCTTTCCGGGGTGCCCAGCACCCCAATGCTCCAGCTCGTGTAAGTATTATTCAGATGCTCGTGCTGTTTCCCAGCCTGGGTACTGCAGTTAGCGAGCCTTGGGGCAGAGCATGGAGGGACAGTGCGGTGACATGGGGCTGAGCTGATGTCTGCAGCCTCTCAGGGAAGCTCACTGAGCTCTGCATCCCTTCCCAGGGAATGAAGGCAGAGTTGTCTCTCACTGCTGGGAACTGGCTTTTCAGGAGGAAAAGGCTTGTACCTCCTCAGAGGTGGGTGATGAGCTTCTGTAGGTCTCGCCAGGGGAATACAGGGGTCTCCAAAGAGCAGGCAGGTGTCCTCTTCTTCCCCATTGCCATGGCAGGATGTTCTTGACCATCCAAGGCCAGACCCAGCAGTGGGCAGGTCTACACCCATCCTGTACCCTCCTGCTTGGCAGAGAGGCCAGCACCATGGTCCTATGGGTGAGCATGAGAACCAGAGAGGATGGAGGCAGAGCCAGGGCATGGGTCAGGCCCTGCTGAGCCATTCTCCACTCCTCCTGACAGCAGCATGCCCAGAGCATCTCTGCTAGCACCCCAGCACCCAGCCCCATGAACAGCAGCCTCTGTGCAGACAGGGAGCACTGAATTTCAGCATGACTGGTCTTTATTTTTATCTGTGCCCTTGGCCTCAGCCTGTCAGAGCTGTGCCCTTGGTTTTGCTGAGCCCCACAGACAGCACTGGAGGAGAAGAAAGAAGAGGAAGAGGAGGAGGAGGCCACACTGTGCTACCCACAGCATTTCTTGTCCTGGCCCTGCAGGATGCTAAACTGGGTGTAGGGCTCGGCATCACACACAATCCCACATCCTCCCTGGCAAGATAATTCCCAGCTTGCAGCTCCTCCCAGTACAGCAGAGCACTCTCCCCATGAATCCCTGCTTCCAGTGACCCCCTCCCCACATCCAGGGGCCAGCTCATCCCTCAGCAGTGATGCCCACACCCATCCACAGCATCCTGCACCCAGCAGCAAGGCACATCCCATGTACCAATGCATCCTCCCCCTGCTCCAGTGCCTGCTGCCTGCCCAGGCAGATCCACGTCCATCCCGGCAGCCCTGGAGCAGGCAAGGCATGAGGAAGCTGAGCACCAGCCACCTCCATGGATGTTTAATTCAATTCCCTGCAGCCAGGACCCACCACCAGTGCTGGCCCTGTGTCTAACCATGCAGATACCTGCCTCCTCCCGTTCTCCTATGCATCTGTTCCCAATCAAAGCATCATTTCAATCCAGGAGAATGTTTTCCCCCCCTTCCTACCAAATGCTGTTGTTTTTCCAAGGCTTGGGAGAAGCAGCTCAGCCCATACCAGCTCTGCTCAAGACATGCATGGGGCACAGCCTCAAGCAAGCACCCACTTAGCTCCTGCCTGCCCAGAGCAGAGCCCCTTTCATCCCCATGGCAAAGCACTGGGCTGCAGGGAGGGACCCCCTGCTGGTACCCCTCAAATGAGGTGGCATCTAGGTTTGACCGCCTGTGTGATGCTCAGAGCTCAATGAGGCAGCACTCAAGTTAACATCCACACACACATGTTACTTTGCTGCCAGCTTCGGACCCCTACAGCAATCTCAGCTCATCCCTGCTTCATCCCAGGTGAGTGCAGATCCCTGTTTCCCCCTACACCACTTTGGATGTGCTGCAACCAGCCAGGTCTGGCTCCTTCCCCTGCAGGTCTCACCCACACACATTTCCAAGGGGTGCCTGTTGCTTTTGAGCAAGTAATGAGCTTTAATTGCTGCAAACACATCCCCAGCAGCGCCAGAGCTGCCATGGGAAGAAGAAGGAGTTAGGAAAAAGGGAAAAGGGAATCATGGCATGTCTTACTATGGCTGGACCAGCCATCCCCAAAATGTGGCCATGTCTGAGTGGGGCTGCCAGTATTGCTCCAGCAGCCCTGGGTGCAACAGCACCCTGGGGATCCCAGCACAGTCCATGTGCCCCTGCCCTCACTGCCACCACCACCACTGTGCCATGGTGCTGGGTCCCATGAGGCTCAGTCACCCCATGGAGACTGCTTTCGGGGTCCTATGGAGGGGCTGTTCTGGCAACAGGTTGGGAGATGTCCCTTCCCTCCCCTCTGATGCCCTCCAGGCTGGACATGCACCCATGTGTGTGGTGCTAATGAAGTCTGCAAAGGTCAGGGCTCGGGTGCCAGGAGGTGGTTCTGTAAATGCTATTTTCTAGCTCAGTGCCCTGTAACTCTGCCTGACACTTGAGCTTAAATAAAACAAACGGTGCATTTTAATCACCCCTGCATGGCTCCTCCCCACCCCAGCACGCTGCCAGCCTGGGGGGCAGCACAGGGTGGTTGGGGAGCTCCCAAGGGCTCCCAGCATGGCTGTCCCAGTGCTGTGTGTTCACATGTGGAGGAATAGGAATGTGTACATGTATGTGTGTGCAGATCCGTGCTCCTAAGTGCAGTGTGTGAGTGTACATGCAAGTGGGTCATCATGTGTCTTGTGTATGTAATATATTCATGTGCACATAGAATCCCAGACTGGTTTGTGTTGGAAGGGACCTTAAAGCTCCCCCAGCTCCACCCCCTGCCATAAGCAGGGACACCTTCCACTGGAGCAGTTGCTCCAAGCCCCTGTGTCCAACCTGGCCTTGGACACTGCCAGGGATGGGGCAGCCACAGCTTCTCTGGGCACCCTGTGCCAGCGCCTCAGCACCCTCACAGGGAAGAACTTCTGTCTCAAAGCTCATCTCAATCTCCCTTCTGGCAGGTTAAAGCCATTCCCCTGTCCTGTCCCTACAGGCCCTTGTCCAAAGCCCCTCTCCAGGTTTCTTGTAGCCCCTTTAGGCGCTGGAAGACTACTCTATCCATCTACATGCACATGTCTGCATGTGTGTGCATGAGTGTAGGCACATCCCTGTGTATGTGCCCATGTTTAGAACTGTGTAATCTGCACAAGCACACACGGATGGATGTCCTTGTGTATAAGACAGCGTGTGTTTGCACACACATGCAGGCATGTTCGCACACCCTGTATCTCCATGATCTGTCACACATGTGCAGCATCAGCTCCTCACAGCACACATATGTAGCGGTGTTTGTTGCTGCGATCCCAGGGAAGCTTTCCCAGAAGCCGGGTGCAGGAGCAGCAGGATAAGTTCCTGCCACCAAGTTTTCTCTTGCTGCTAATTTTGTGATTAGCCCCTGTCTGATGCGCCTGCAGCAGCGCTCCGAGCAGCTTATCCAAAGGCGCTGTAATCTTTGGAAGCAGCGAGCAGGGGGCAGGGACACCATTCCCATTCAGCTCCCAGCAGACAGAGCCGTGTGTTGGGAGGTAATAACTCCTCAGGGGCTGACAAGCCGCCAGGAGGGCTGTGGAAATCCTTTCTGTGGATGAGCCAAGAGGATTCTCTGCTATCCCCTAAAGCCTGCGTGTCACCTAGTCCAATAAAAGGCATTATCGGGAAGGTGGCATTTTGTTCCGGCATATCTCAGGCCTCCAGCCCAGCCCTGGCTTTGCTTGAGAGCAGGAGGCTTATGGCATGGGGGGTGATGCTTGGGGAGGGAAGGCTGCAACCTGTTCTCTATCCCCCCCTGCAGAGGAGGGTTTGGGGAGTATGGTTGTGCCTGCTCTCCATCCTGCTGGAGCATCTCTATCCTTCTCTGGTCTGCAGCCACGAGCCCTGCACCCGTGGTCTAGGGTGAGATGTCCCTGTCCATGGCAGGGGGTTGCAACTGGATGATCTTAAGGTCCTTTCCAACCTGAACCATTCTGTGATTCTATGATTCTATGATCTCCTGCCCTGGGGACAGTAGCAGCACCCAGCAGTGACCACACTGGATCTCAGTACCTCCATCTGCTCTCCCATCTGCCTTTGAGGAGATGCAAGGTGGAGATCTGGAGAGTTTGGGGGACTCCAAGTAGCTGAGTGGACCCAGCATCTTTGGTGTGCAGTTGCCTCAGCCCCATCCTGGTCCATCCCTCAGCCAGGGGTGAAGTTCAGCCACCCCAGGAGGATCCTGCCAGCCATGGCACCAGGTAGCCACAGTCCCTGCTCAAGGGAGAGTGTCTGCAGTGCTAGGGAGAGCATATGGAATGGGGTTTAAGGTTGGGGGTACAATGCCACAAAGAGAGCAATAGACCTGATGATACAGGAGATCTCCCTGGGGTGGCCCTGGCTGCCCCATGTCCCTGGATCCTGTCTTGTCCATTTGAGAGCACAAGTCTGGTGGGGAACAGCTGCCCAGGGCAGTACTGAGTCACCGTCCCTGCAAGTGTTCATACATCGTGAATGGGTTAGTGGTGGCCTTGGCAGTGCTGGAGAATGGTTGGACTTGATAATCTTAAAGGCCTTTCCAACCAGGATGATTCTATGATGCTACGATCCTGGGCCCCAGGGAAGCTGCCAGCCTGTGGCATTACACACCACAGGGATGGGGCATGCACTGGGATATGATGCCCACTTGGTGCGCATGCATGGAGAGGACACCAGCCCTAACCCCGAGCAAACAAGGGGCTTCCCTGCTGCCCCCCATGCTGGCATAGCCCCAGGGTAGTGATGAGCTAGGATACAGCACAGCACAGGGGGTCACCCGTGCCTGCTCCAACCACGCTGCGCTGCGCTAGCCAAGAACCCTGAAACGATGTGAAGATTTGCAGCCAAACCCTTTCATAAAGAGATTTAGGAGGGTGACAAAGATAATTAAACATCATTCCCCAAGTATTGACTTGCAGCTGAAAGGGGGAAAAAATGATTACATTTTTCATAGCCTTTTTAAATCATCTGAAACCTGGCTGGGAACAAGCCTTGGCCTGGCACCCATGGGGTATCACGGCCCTGTGTGCCACCCTAGGAGAAGGATGGTGGAGCAGAGATAGGGTTTGGGCAGTGGGGGGCAGACACAGGGTCCTTGGGTGGCTGCAGGCAGTGTAGGAAAGGAGGGATGCTCCAGGGCACACAAGGCAGGGGAGACACAGACTGGCTGCCACCACAGCAGAAGGATTTAGCTCAAATGAGCAGTGTGGGGCAGTGGGACAGCTGGAAAGGGGGAATGTGGGACCATGGTGCAGGGTTGGTGGCAAGAGGGAAGTGGGAAGCAGGATGCTTCCCAACATGACTTGAAATGGGAATAGGGTGCTTAAGGAGAGGACTTTGAGGAGCATCAAGATGCACGCCAAAGCAGCTGTAGTGGGCACACGCGTCTGCACACATACAGAGCACATCTGCACTACTCTATGTGTGTGGAAGGGATGGGATCCAGAGGGACCTGGACAGGCTGCAAAGGTGGGACCCTGCAAAACTCATGGAGCTCAACAAGGCCAAGTGCAAGGTCCTGCACGTGGGTCAGGTAATTCCCAGCACAGGGGATGGGGGAGACTGGATGGAGCAGCCCTGAGAAGGACTTGGGGGTGATGGATAACAAGAAGCTCCCCATGACCCCGGCTTAAGGATGCGCTTGAGCCCAGAACCCCCGTGTGCTGGAGCTGCACCCCCAGAGCATGAGCAGCAGTTGGGGTGGGGGGCTCTCCCTGTCTGCTGTGGAGAACTGAATGAGCTGTAGGGTCCCTTCCAACCCAAACCATTCTGTGCCTCAATGACCCAGCTCAGAATCAGCCCCAGCCATCCATCACTCCAGCTCCGTGGACGAGCTGATGGCGTTAGCGCGGGTCGGGGGACAAGTCACCCCTGCGCTGTCCCCTCCTCGGGCACGGCCCCGCTCTGCTCTCTGTTCCCCGGCTCGATCCCTTTTCCCGGCCTCTCCCGGCCGTGCCTCGCTCGCTGCGGTCCGTGGAGCACCGGTGACACCCAGCGGGCGAGCGCCAGACTGCACACGGCAGCTCAGCCCTGGCTGGGTCCCTGGGTCCCCTGTCCTGGGGGTGTCCGCTGCGCGGGGACATTGCAGCTCACCAAGGAGCTGCAGGTGGGGTTTAACTGAGGGTCCCTTCAGCCCCGGGGATCTGGGGTGGCTCCTGAGGTCCTGGGACTCCAGGATTGGCATCAAGGGGTCACAGAATCCCAGAATGAAACCATTCTGGTTGGAAGGGACCTTAAAGCCCATCCAGCTCCAGCACCTGCCACGGCACGGACACCTTCCACTAGAGCCCCACCCAACCTGGCCTTGAGCACTGCCAGGGATGGGGCAGCCACAGCTTCTCTGGACACCCTGTGCCAGCGCCTCAGCACCCTCACAGGGAAGAGCTTCTGCCCAAGAGCTCATCTCAGTCTTCCCTCTGGCAGTTAAAGCCATTCCCCTGTCCTGTCCCTATATGCCAGGAAACTCTCAGCCCGTCTCAGCTTTTTGTCCTACCTCTCTTCATCATTCTCCAGGAGATAAACCCAAATACCTGAGGAGAGCACCATGGTTCACATAAAGCCAAAGCAGAACCATTTTCTGTGGGAAAAGCATTTTCCATTTCAATTTGCAAAGCCTTTTGAAATTGATTCTTGAAGGAGCAGCCATTGCAGAGAGGCTGGATGCTCTTCTCCAGCTCTGGAGAGGCTGGAAGCTCATCCTTTTGAGGCAACCAAGCTCATTAAGGGAGGGACACCCACATCAGAGCCCTGTAACCCCACTCCCAGCATGTAAATCCCACATCCTGGCTCTGGGGTCTGTAAAGACACTTGCAGAGTTTAGGAAATTGACCTGGAGAAGGAAAGGAGGAGGAGGAAGGGAACAGAAAGTCCTTGTTCAGGGAGTGCTGTTGAGCAGCACTTCCTCCATGGAGGATGGGAAGCATGGGGCTGTTGCACCTGGAGACACACCATGAAACTGCTCCTGGATAGCCATTGCCTGGCTGGAAACTCAAGGCAGAAAACTCGAGGCAGGATGTTTGGTAGTCAGTGTTAATGAATAGAAGTTAAAAACGGGTGACAGAGGCTGGGTTACATTAACCTGCATCTTTACATTTGCTACAGACACCTTCTCTTTACCTTAAGATGTGCAGGTTCCCAGCAGCTTCACTCGGATCCATACCCTGGGTCCAAAAGGGCCAAGGACAGTGGTAAAGGGGACTGTCTTGAGCCCTGAGTGATTGCAAGGCCAAGTGGGTGATGCGAACCCATTTCAGCTCAGCTGGGGGCTTGCGGGTGACATGACGGTGACCAGCAAACTCTTGAGGGGCTGCACTGTTTTCCAGCTTGAACACTGACCCAGGGGTGCTACAGAAAAGAAGAAAGCACCTCCAATTTCACCAGCCTGTCCAACCAGGGAGGGAAATGTTCCACCTCTCAGGTGCGGAGAGAAATGTGGCCAGGCAGGGCTGGTTCATGCTTCAGCGGTGCTGGGCAAGCAGTGTGCTCCTTCCTATGTAGACAACTGAGCTGCTCTATTCCCAGGACTGCAGTGCCCTTCCTCCTTTCACCCCACAGAGCTTTGGAGCTACAAAGGCCCCAGGCTTGGATTCGACCTTGCCCCACACATCCATGCATGGACTCTCCAGCCTGTGTCTGTCTTGCAGGGGCTGGGGTGACTGCCCCTGGTTGCAATGGACACACAGGCATGCACATGCTCACACACTCTCCTGCACATCCCATGTGACACTACAGCAGTGGTGTTGGACAGCTCTGGACCATAAATCCCTCCAGCCTCTTTTGCTCCCTGCTCCACAGTCCCAATGCCACTCCAAGGTCTTTCCTTTGTACTACTCCGTGATCAGGATCCGCTGCTCCCTGCCCACTGCAGCAGCTCTTGAGCTGAGTGTGGCACTTGGCAGCTCTGCCTCACTGGTGGTGACCATGGCACCTAGAGCAAGCCAAGGTGCAAAGGACAGCCCCAGGATGGGCCAGTGTGCATGGAGGAGCTGCTCAGCCGTGCTGCTGCAGCGTGGAGAGATGCAGACAGCCTCCCTCCCCAGGCAAGGCTCCAAGTGCTGCAGCTTCCTCCCTGCTCTCCCTTGCTTTTTGCCTGTGCCTTGATGCCCATCTGGCAACTAGTCTCAAGTGGGGTACCCCTGACTGAGTGCTGGGGCCATGTTCCACATCATCAGCAGAGGGTTGGATAAGAAGTGCATCTTGGCCTTGCAGACGAGGCTAATCTGGGATGAATGGGTGTGCAGCAAATGCAGAGCCTCAGCCCAGGTGGACCCCAGAGGCTCCAAAGTTGGGTCAACACAAACCAGGACCCAGAGTTCTGGCCAAGAGGCTAAAAAACCGGGGCAAGCTGTGTCCTGGGTGACATGAGGAGGAATGAGGCAGCAGCCTGAGAGAATGGCTAGTTCAGGGAGACGTGGAGGACCTGAAGAGGGACCAGCAAATTGCTGCTGGCAGGGATGGGGCCTGGGGCCACAAGAGGGGTGGGCTGGGATCTACAATCATGCAGCTACCTGGAGATGGAGCCGTCTGTTTTTGTAGGCAGTAACAAAGGACAACGGGCAAAATGAGGGGTAACAAAGCATAATGGGCACTAATTGCAGCTTCAGGTAGGACAAGCAGGAATTATTCTTATTTATTCCTGGGGAGGTGGTGCATGCGGGACATGCCACCAGGGACACGGGGCAAGTCCATCCTTCAAGACACAGTTGGTTAAAGCCACGGGTCACCTTACCCTGTGCTGGTGGTGTTTCTGCTCCAAGGAGCAGGGTGGGATGAAGACCCTAGGGGTCCCTTCCCACCAGCATCACCAGGATCCTGCCGAGCCTGGCGAGGGGCAACTTCCACATCTGCAAACACGGCCAGGAGCACCCCCACAGACCCAGGGCACCTTGAGCACCATGGTGCTGTGCACTGGACCGCGGCCTCTTCCCAGGCAGGCCAGACTCCCCCCCGGCCCGCATCCTGCTGATGCTGCTGCCCATTGCTTCCGCCGCGCCGCTGGAGGCCCGGCTGCTGCTCCAGGCAGGTGATCAGCTGATCCCATCAGAGAGCTGGTGCTGCAAAGTCAGCCACAGAGATTGCCAGCGTGCAGCGAGGGGAGAGCGGGGCCTGCGGGGCTGGGGGACTCGGGGGGCCGGGGGCAGCTCTGCCCTGAAAGCCGAGTCACCTGCGCGCTGCTACCTGCTGAATAATAGAGGAGCTGACAGCCCGCCGGGAGAAATGCGATCCCGGGAGCCAGCCGGAGGAGAAACCCGAGCTCACGGCAGCTGCGGTAGCAACTGCAGGCGCTGAGCCTTCCTCCCTCTGCTCCGGGGTGCCTGGGGGTCTCTGCCCGTCCTGGGTGCCTGGGCAGCCCCGGTGCCCACCGCAGGGGCACGGGCGCAGGGCTCAGAGGATGATGTGAGCTGCATCAGGCACCCAGAGCTCAAGGGCAGAGCTGGGTTTCCCCAGGAGGTGAGGCAGAAGGAGCCTGCCTGCAGCTGAGTGCCCGCACCCTGGGTCCGGCAGCACAGCCCCATGTCCAGAGGAGGGGAGATGGTTTATATCCCGGATGACTCCGACTTCAGCTCCTTCAGGGATCAGTGCGAGAGCCTGGAGGGCTGGCACTGTCGGTATAACAAGGCTGGCGTGACCGTGTGGAGTCAGGGCCAAGAGGAAAGCTGTACTGTGCAGAAAATCAAGGTAAGCAAACGCCTGCAGCTGCAAGACTGCAGCCCTTCCTTACCCCAGCTGCACCCGAGGGTCCCTGGGGTGCTGGCCCACCCTGAGGGTGCACAGCACCCTGCTCCAGCCTGCCTGGGGGTGTTTCTGCCCTGAATGCCAGGGCTCTCACTGCCTGCCCTGTGGCTTTAGCCTCTCGACCTGCCAGGACGCTGCTGCAGCATCCTGCCATGCACGCATGTGGGCTCACGTTGCGGGTGCCCTTGATCCAGACACAGGAGGGAAGGCCCCAGGATCAATTACGTTACTGAGATAGCCTTGCTGGGAGCCCCCAGGCATGAGACAGACTGGTGCAATGCCTCTCTGGTGCTTCTCCCCTAGCCACACCATCCTGCAGCACATCCCTGCCATCGTGCACTGGAGGAGCATCTTGGGGAGTTTAAGAACCCTCATGTGCTGTCTCGGGATGTTTGCGGTCTGCCAGGGGCTGGATCATAGATTCACAAGTAGTTTGGGTTAGAAGGGACCTTCAAAGCTCATCCAGTCCAACCCCCCTGCAATGAGCAGGGGCACCTTCCACTAGATCAGGTTGCCCAGAACCACATCCAGCCTGGCCTGGAATATCTCCAGGGATGGCGCATCCACCACCTCTCTGGGCAACCTGTGCCAGTGTTTTACCATCCTCACTGTGAAGAATTCCTTCCTCAGCTCCAGAATGGATCTGGGATGAGGTTCAACCATCCCTCAGGTTGTTATACCTAGCTGCTGCTCTATATGGCAGTAGTGACACTGGCAGGTGACCCTGAGTACATCAAGAGTGGTTACAGAATGCTGGGGGCAAGGGAGCCCCATTACAGGGTAAACACGTGGTGGGAGCATCCTGTGGGTCAATGCAGCCATGACTCCATGGCTGGCATCATGGGAAGGGCTTTGGCTTTCCTGGGCGTAGAGGTCCAGGGCTGCTGGGCAGGAATGGGAACTGCCCAAGCAAGTAGGACAGGAGCATTTTACCTGTGAGACAGACAACTTGACAAGGAGAGCTGTCAACTGGGGGTGTCAGTGAAGGCTCACTATGGCCTGAAGGGCATGGGGAGGTGGTGGTGGGTGTATGCGGTACAGAACACTGGAGAAGCCTCTTGTGCTGCTCTCCTGGACACAGAGTAACCAACAGCCCATCTAGTGTGCCTGCAGCTGGGCAGATGCAAGGTAGAGCTGGGTACACTGTGGTGCTGCCATGGATGGAGGCCCTTCAGGGCAAGGTGAGGAGGAGGAGCAGTGCTCCTTACAGAGGTGTAGCTGCAATACATGCTGCCTTGCTGCTGTGAGACAGGGAAGAGTTTTTGGGCTAAGATCCAGAAACACTTAGGCCAGTTGGGCACAGCTGGCACAGGACCAGGCAGGATGCGCCAGGAGGTGCTGAGGGCTCTGGTCAATATCTCTTTAAGAAGTCCTGGTTACTGCAGGACGTCCCTGATAGCTGGGAAGAGGCAAATGTTGCATTCATCTTGCAGAAGGATGCTCCAGGGCACTATGCGCTGCTGTGTCACCTCCATCCCTGGGAAAGTGATGGAGAAATTCCTCCTGGAAGCCATGTCCTGAAGGACAAAGGCAGTGGTAACAGCAGCAGGGACCTGTCAAGGGCAAATCATGGCAGACCAGCCTGATTGCCTCATGGAATGAGAGGACTGGCTGGCTGGGTACAGTGAAAGCCCTGTACTTTGACTTAAGTAAAACCTTTGGCGGGGTCTCACATAGTCTCCTCATCACCACATTTGTCAGTCTGGACAGAAGTGGATGATAAGGTGGGTGGAAAACCAGCTCAGCACCAGGCTCACAGCATGGGGGTCAGCAGTGCAGGCTCTGCATGGTGGCCAGTTGCCAGATCCCACCTTCTTACTGGGATGATGGGAGTGCCCTATCAGCACATCTGCAGTGTGTGCAGCACTGAAATATGGAGAGTGTTTGCTGTGCTGGAGACAAAGCTGCTCCTGGATGGGCTGGCAGGAGCCTTGTGAAGTCCAGGCAGGTTCAAACAGGCACAGCCCAGCAGAGGGGAAACAGTTACATCCCGCTTTGCCACCACCAAGCCCCATAGACTGAGAACCCCAGGCAGGTTTGCAGGGGTCTAAGAACCATCACCCTGCTTCATTGCAAGGATGTGTTTTTTCCTTGTTCTGGAGAAGGTCTGGGCAAGGTGCAGGGGTTTGGGACCCTTCCCTAAACACGGGATAGAAGATGTCACCCTGGAGCTGAGCTGCACAGGCTGAGGCCCAGGGCTCAGAGCATGGGTCTGGGTGCTCCCACACTCTTGTCCCTAGTATCCTGGGGGCTGCAGCACATCTCCAAGCCTGTCCTGGGCACAAGTCCAGCGCACGGGAAAGGAGCTGCCACTGAGGCCATCAGCGAACGCTTGCCTGAGATTGATGGGACCTGCGACGCTCAGAGGGGCATCTCCAGTTACCCGCCAGTGCTGAGCACCTCATCAAAGATGCAAGGCCCCTAACGAGGAGCAGATGACATCTCCCTTCTGCCTGCACCGAGCGGAGTAGGGCGGCCAGCTCATCAATAATGCACTCGCTGCTGGCTAGGGCAGCTCCATGGCTCCGGTTACAGCCGGGGCCCCAGCACCCCCCCTGCGCTGGACCCCTCACCAAAACCACCCTGTCAGGGCAGGAGCATCCCTGTGCTTGAGCAGGTTTGGCTTCAGGGTACCCAGGCAGCCGAGCCTGGACCACCATGCAGCTCTGTTTGATGGTCCTTCTACCCCCTGGGTAGCCTCTGGCTACCATGGGCTATCCTGAAGATGGGGCATGCCCTGCACCATGTGTGTGCAGTGTCCTCCGTGGCACACATGTACATGGGTTTATAACAGCACAGGGACACGCCACCGCACACAGGAACAGCCTGAAGCCCTCATCCCCAGATGGGTACTGCTCCATGCTCTGGGGTGGGTGCTGCCCCACTGCCTGTCACCCCCCAGACTCGCATCTCCTGCAAGGACGTCCCTGCTGAGACACTCTATGATGTGCTGCACGACACCGACTACCGCAAGAAATGGGACTCAAACATGATCGAGACCTACGACATTGGGCGCCTGACCGTGAATGCTGATGTGGGATACTACTCCTGTAAGCAGCCCCTGGGGACCCCCTCCCTCACCCCACAGCACAGTGCGTGGCTGTGGGGCCATGAGGCACAATGGGGTGGGATGTATTGGGGTCTATCCGCAGGGAAGTGCCCGAGCCCACTGAAGAACAGGGATTTCGTCACCCTGCGCTCCTGGCTGCCCCTGGGCAATGACTACATGATCATTAACTACAGCGTCAAGCACCCGGTGAGCCCCAGCCCTGGCAGGGTGCTGGTGCCAGCAGGCACAGGCAGGGCTGGGCAGTGGCTGAGGCAGGTTCTGAGGTGCATGGGGTCTCTCTGCAGAAATACCCCCCCCGGAAGGATTTTGTGAGAGCCGTGTCCCTGCAGACAGGGTACCTCATCAAGGCAAATGGCGCCGGTGCCTGCGTCCTCTATTACCTCACCCAGGTGGACCCCCGTGGTGAGTGCCAGTGTGCCCCAGTGTACTCCCAGAGCTCACTCGCTGTGGTTCTCCATCACCACAGGGAAGTGGGGGCAACCCAGGGAAGAAGGGGGTCCCTCCCAGGGCACAGCCGTCAGTACTGTGGGGTGCTGAGTCTGGCACAGGTCACTGTGCAGGGCCCAGATTGCCTGAGTGATGGGGCTTTGGGCTCTTGCAGGGTCGTTGCCAAAGTGGGTGGTGAACCGCGTCTCCCAGTTTGTGGCACCAAAGGTAAGCAGGGCGCGTAGCTGGTGGTGGGATGTAGGGGCATCAGGGGTGAGCTGTCACAGAGTGGCTCCTAGGTAAGGGCAGGATGGGTGCTGGGTGAACCAGGACTCACAGGTCTGTGTGGCCCAAGCCACCAGCAGACCCCCATCCCCTCCGAACAGCCCCAAAGGACAAGCAATGGGGGAGCTGGGAGCTGTGCCCACACAGCAGGGTGGCTCCATCCCCACTGGGCACTGTGACGGGCTGGTCCCACTCTGCTCACAGGCGATGAAGAAGATCTACAAGGCTGGGCTGAAGTACCCGGAGTGGAAACGCAAGCACGACCCCGGGTACAAGCCCTGGGTATACCCAGAGCAGAACACGCTGCCTAGTGTCAGCCTGGCCGAGCTCTCGCTGCAGCACGCAGACTCCCTGGAGAACATCGATGAGGCCGGGCTGCCCGAGGACCACCTGAGCACCAGTGACCATGAGGCCTGAGACCTCACCTCAGAGGGACCCCCTCATGACTGAGGCTCGACAGCCAGGGGGGGAACGGGTGGGAATTTGGCCACCTGCATCCCAGTAGTCATGTCTGCTCTCCAACTCCTTTGTCATAGATCCCCCTAGCAGGGCAGCGAGGTACTGTCGCGTGGGAAATGATGTCCCCATGCAGGACATAGAGTTGGAAGTGGGAGCGGGTGCCACAAGGGGAGTCTGGGCAGAGAGAGGGGGAGCCCTTCATGGGGTGGGTAGGAGCTTTCCTGGCACCAGGATACCCCTTTGCCAGTGTAAGACCTTGTAGGGGTGTCCCCCAAAGGTCTGGAAGCAGGGGGATCTATGGGGGTGCTGCCCAGGCTTTGCAGCAGCACAGGGATTGCACTGAGCCCCTCTGGCCTGTGCTCCAGCTCTGACAGCCCCACCATCAGGTTGGACCCACTCCAACCCACCAGGTCCCTACAGTTTTACTGTGACCCCCCCCATCTCAGGGAGCACTCCCCAGTCCTGCTCTGGGCATCAGGCTCACCCCTGAGGCTGGCTCTAGCCCAGCCCTGGGGACCTCTTCCCCGGGAAGGGGGGGGGGATGGTCTTGTCCTGGCAGTAGGGTCTGGCAGCGCCTGTCCCCACCCTCTCAGTGTCTGCCGCTGCTGTGGTTTCTGGCACAATAAAGGGGTTGCTGTGTGCACGAGAGAGCTTCAGGCTGGCAGAGGATTATGCTGGCACTGAGCCCTCCCTGGGGCTGTCCAGGCACGAGGTCCAAGCATCCATGCTGCAAGGCTGCCTGCAGCTGCTGGGCTCCTGCCCCACATGGGTTGGAGCCTGATCTGTGCAAGGCCAATGCAAATGGGGCCATTACTGCTGATGGTGCTGAGGAGTTCAGCTCCAGAGCTGTTCCAGCAAGGTAAAGACCAGGTGACAAGGACATGGCCAGGACATGGCAGACACAGTCAGCCTACGAAGTGACGGGGGATGACCCCATCAGCCATCCTGTGGCTCTGTGGATGGCAGCATCCATAGAGCAGCTGTGTCTTTTGGGGCCCCTCTGACCAACTCAGCTTCACATCCCTGGTCACCCCAAACTCTGTGATCTCACCCCGAGCTGTAGGGCTGCTGCCCTGGGCTTGCTTCCCCCACAACTTGTGCTTCTCCTCCCCAGTTCATCCAGACCCCCACCCCAGCATCTCTGGCACAGACGCTCACTGTCCCCTTTAGCCACCCCCTAAGGTCACATATGTCCCCCATATGTGCTGCTCCATGGGGACATCAGCCACACATATGCTGGGGAAGGGAGAGGAGGCCCATTGAGGCAGCAGCTTCCCACGGCTTGCAGCTGGTCTGACAGCACAAGCAGAGCAGGGGCAAGGAGCTACCTCTGCAGGGGAGATGTGGAACACCCAAGGGCTGGGAATGCGCAGCCCTCACAGCACGCAGCCCCTCCCTGCCCTCTGCTGCTCCCACCATATCAGCAGAGGGAGGGCGCTCACATCAGGGAGGATTTTAACACATCCCAGCCCCAGATTGCCCAGTAATGCTTTCTGGTAGAGCTGGGCAGGGAACCATGGCACAGCAATGGGCAGAAACACCCCTGCGTGCTGCCATAATAGAGCACATCCCCCTGGCAGCCCAAACACGCAGGGTGCTGGGGTGAAGACCACCCCACACAGCCTCAGTGCTGCAGAAGCAGCCTCCTCTCTCTCACCCCTCAGAGGTTTCTCAGGAGCAGCCAGGCTGCAGTTCTTCAGCCAGACAGAGGTAGGTGTGAGGAGCTGCGGCCTGAGTTCCTGCTCCCACCAGCCCCAGGGGAGGCTGTGCCAAGGGGTGACACCCAGCCCAAGATGATGTTCAAGACATCCACGTTGGCAGTGACATAGAGTGCATGTAGACGGCGAGGGCTGCTGGGGTGGCAGGGACACTGGTCCCCAGCATCACTCTGGATAGGGAGAAGAGTGAAACCTGCAGCACTGGGCAGTGGGGCTACCCCAGACCCTGGGGGTGATGGACCCCCAGAGTGGTGATTTCCTACAAGTGCCATTGCTGGGTTTTCTGTGGCACAAAGAGGAAGGCAGCAGTGTGCTGGTATCCCAGAGTGCCTGAGGGAGTGATAGGTGGGCAGATGTGGGGGACTGCAGCCCTCCGGGTGCCCTCATGGGTGGTCCACAGCCCAGTGGGACACAGGCAGAGACACAGAGGCTGCAGACCCATCTGGACAGCTTTTCCTGCTGGCCCCAGGCAGAGGCGAGTCATTCCAGAGATTGGAAAGGAAACGGGAAGCTGCTGCTGGACAAGAGATTAGCCTGGAGGCAGTGATGTCAGCCTGCACTGGATGGAGAGGGGTCAGGGGGAGTGTGTCATGGGCCCTCCATCCTGCCTGCACACAACCATGCAAGCCACTCCAGTGCCCCCAGTGTCAAACACACCCTGGTTGGGGGACGATGAGGATGCATCCCCAGGATTATGGAATGGTTTGGGTTGGAAAGTACCTTAAAGCCCATCCAGTTCCAACCCCTGCCACAGGCAGGGACACCTTCCGCCAGAGCAGGTTGCTCCAAGCCCCTGTGTCCAACCTGGCCTTGAACTCTGCCAGGGATGGGGCAGCCACAGCTTCTCTGGGCACCCTGTGCCAGTGCCTCAGCACCCTCATCTCATGCTTTGCATCTCCTGTGCTCATGGATGTGTCCTGGGCACCTTTCACCCCCACCACCCACACCAGGACCCTGAGCTCCAGCGCTCTGGTGAACTCTGTTCCCCACATGCCAGCTGACTGGATTCATGGTGGTCCCACAGCTGGGGGATGTCCCAGCTCCAGCTGGGTGGTTCCTGTTTGTGCTGGGGCTCAGCAGAGGGTTTGAGCAGCAGTTTCCCCCTGCCAGGAGAACTGTGCCCCAGTCCTGGCACTCCTGTGGCTGTGGAGTAAGAAGGAATCAAGGGAGAAAGTTTTCTGCATTGCACTGGCCTGTCAGCAGTCATCAGGATGTTTGTGATCACACTTGGCCACAGGATAGGACTGAGACTTGCCACTCTGGGTCTGTCCCACAGTGTCCCTTCCACCTTTGAGCATCTCCCAGAAGCCCATGTCTGCCTTGCTGGCACATGGGGTGAGCACAGCTCCAAGCAGCAGGTTGTGAGGGCTCTATAGAGATGCCACAGGGTGCCAAAGAGCTGTGAGTCAGGATCTGGCCCCTCACAAGAGTGTGCTTCACTGCTTCACTGGTGCTAATGCCCCAGCACAGTGGGGTGGAAGTGATGGCACATCATTGCCACCAGTGCTACAGGCACCCTTTGCTCTGCCCCTCCAGCCACTCACACTGCAGACCTCAGCAACCTTCCTGTGAACATCAGTGCCTGTGCTCAGCCAGTTTGCTCTAAGGGGCAGAGGTAGGAGCCCAGCAGGATGACACAGTCCACAGTGCAAGGCCAGAGGGTCCCTACACACCCTGTGGGTCTCAGTGCACCCTGTCTCCACACCTCGCCTATAGGGGTGCTCTGTAGGGCCTCTGATGCTATCCCCAGGGACACATCACCCACCACTAGAGCAGCTCATGGGGAAGGGGGAGGAAGGCAGAAGCCATCCCAGATTCTCACTGAGTTCTGCTTCTGCTTTACAGGAGCAAGCCTGTGATAAGGAGAAGCTGCCTTTTCATTTCTAGTTCCGCACACGGAGGCTTGTAAAGGTGGACTTCCCACAGCAGGGCCTCCCGCAGCTTCCAGCCCCTGCAGTGGTTTTGGGGGACATCGTTGGGGCAGGGAAGGACCATTCTGAGTTGGTTTAAGGGGTTGCCCAGGGAGCTGGAGCCTCACCATAAGGACCAGAGAAGGGCTGAAGGGTGCTGTAAGATATTAGGCTCAGACAGGATCTGCGTGCAAGGTTCGGTAAGAGCAGAGCTGCACCAACTGCAAGCCCACTGGGGCTTTTGTGCAAAGCATTGCACTAAAGGTAGCCAGGTCAGCTCATGGTGAAAGCACAGGTTCTTTGCAAGAGAGAAACCCTCCCGACATCCACCTGACACCTAGACCCTGGTGCCATCCTGCTCCTCAGCTCACTCCACTTTCATGATGGGGCAGCGGCAGTGGGGTGGGTGCTGCATCCCCAGCATCCCTTCAGCTCAAGGCAGGGATCTGTATTCCCAGCATTTCACCCAGCCGGCCCCAGCGCCATCCCTCCCCTGACCCCCTATAAACATCGACATTATGGTCTGTTTTCACCAATCTGACAGCGTCTGCACCCTGCCTTGTTCTGGGCCACGATGAATATCTCCTCTGTGTGTGGCCAGAGGCAGGAGCAGCCGATAGGGTCCAATACTCCTGGGAACTTTAAACACCTCCCTCAGCTGTGCAGCCTTTGGTGTGCGTGAAGGTTCCTTCATGGCAACGCACGTGGGGAGCAGGACGTTCACTGGGAAGGTGAGAGAAGGAGCATGAGGGGATGAGCACGGAGGGTGCAGCCCCCAAAGTAGGGAAGAGCCTGGCTGAGGGGCAGGACACGGGGCAGCCAGGGGCAGGGTCACGCCGGGGAAGGGGCAGGAAGGGGCAGGGATGGGGGCCGGAGGGCTGGGCTATAGGAGGGACCGGCAGCGGGAGGCGGGCTGGGT
>JAOEHY010031328.1:0-11142 GCA_025447955.1 Psilopsiagon aurifrons | reverse complement strand
TTAGTGGGAGGTGTCCCTGCCCATGGCAGGGGGGTTGGAACTGGATGAGCTTAAGGTCCTTTCCAACCCTGACTGTTGTATGATTCTGTAACAGCCCCTTCTTTGCAAAGAGAAACCCCTCTGTACCCCAGAATAGGGAGTCCCTCTGTCCCTGATTCACCCAAACACACAAGCCCTAAAGGGGTGCAAGGCAGGCACCCATTTCCCCCCCCAAGCTCCAGTGCCCTTCCCCAGTGCCATCCACTGACACGAACCTGAGATTTAGTTCATCAGAGGACAAGTAGTGGCTGATCTCAGGAGTGAGCCTAAACCGCTCTGCTGTCCCAGTGGGAAGGCAGAACAAGGAGATAGATAGATAGATATATAGACACAGATAGATGGCTAGATAATCGATAGATAGATAGATAGATAGATAGATAGATAGATAGATAGACAGACAGACAGATAGATAGACACAGATCTAGATAGACACAGATAGATAGATATATAGACACAGATATCGATAGACTAGATAGATAGATACAGATAGATAGATACAGATAGACATAGATAGATAGATAGATAGATAGATAGATAGATAGATGATAGGTATAGATAGAAGGATAGATGATAGGTATAGATAGAAGGATAGAAGGATAGAAGGATAGATAGATAGATAGATAGATAGATAGATAGATAGATAGACAGAAGGATAGAGAGATAGGAGGAAGGAAGAGAGGAAGGAGGGAGGGAGGGAGGGAAGGAAAAAGGAAGAAATACATCTCCATCAGATGCCTCCTGGGGCAGCAAAGCACTTTTCTCTCTAATTCCTCCTGTATACAAAACCAGCCAGTCTCATTCTGCTCACACTCCACATCTGCCTTTATTCCCCCCCCTTAGAGATCAAACCAAGGTAAACCTTTGACTGGGATCTCATAGCCTTTGATGGGTTTCTCAGTCCAGGGCAAGAGCTGAGCCCACACAGGCAGGACAGCAGCCAAGGACTAAAGAGCAGCAAGAAAAGGAGCTTTCTCCCATCTCTTCTTTTCTAAGGGCGTTGCCTATTTGGGAGCTGTGAGGATTAAACACAAAGTCCTGTCAGCTCAAAGGGGGGTGCTGGTGATGGTAGTGGGGTGGCTACAGCCCAGTGAAGAGCTGAGCACAGCAATGACAGACGCAGCAGCACAGGAGCAATACCCACCACCAACAGTGACTTTCCTGCTGTGTTAGATGAAAGAAATCACTGTGGAACATCCATACCTCTGCTGTCCACAGGTTTGCCCTGAAGCCTTGTGAATTTTGTGAAGGAAAAGGCAGGAAAGCAGCCCCCTTCCCAACAAAATCACTCCAATACAACACCACAGGGCACAGTAAAACCAGGTAGGGACTTGTGTGATGTTTTGAATCATAGAATGGCTTGGGTTGGGAAAGACCTTAAAGATCATCTAATTCCAACCCCCAGCTGAGGATCCTGTAGGCATTTAAGCATCAAATCTCTGCTTTCCAGAGGAGGGAAAGGGGAGGATGCCTGCACAATGCAGTGGCTTCATGCCCGGCTCTGCTTGGTACCAGGGAGCTGTGCTGACCATCACGGGGAGGGGTGGGGGGGCTCCCTCAGAGGAGCAGGTCCTGATGGAGTTACAGGAATGCTGATCCCAGTGTGTGCCAGGGTTACGTATAACCTTTGCTAGCAAACACCCTCTCTAATTTTCACAGGGAAAGGAAGGAGGAAAGAGTCAACAGGCTGAACAGCCAAGTAATTACCCTTTCACTGCCCTTAGAAACAGCAAAGGGATAAAAATCCCTTTTTATTGAAACCATTTCCTTTGCTTACATCATTTCTTTGGAGGCTGGAAGCAATTTTAAGTCTTAAGTGTGCTCCCTGCACTAAGTGCACGAGGCTGATGCTTGGCTGCCCACCAAGGGGTACCCCGGAGAACAGCACATCTTGCCAGGCCCTTGGTGATCTCCTCACATCAGCTCGTAGCCCCAACACCTCCTGCAATGGGGGAACCCCAAGCCCAGCACGGGCAGGGTGCAGCACAGGTCACCCCAGCCCAGCCAGGTCCCACAAGTAGGACACAGATGGCATCTATTATGTGTTCCCACCCGTGTCCTGTGTCAACAGTGACAGCCAGAACAAGCCGAGCTCTGCCCAGAAATCACTGATGAAGGGGTGCACCAGTGCCAGGGCTTTGTTGCAATCCCATGGCAGAGGAGCACCCGTGTGCTGGGCATTGGGAATTGGTGCTGGAGGAGAGTGACTGGGTCCCTTGTAGTCTACACCAGCCACAGAATCCAGGCTGGGGCTTTAGGAGGACTTAATAGCACAAATCCGTGCTATTAAAAGAAACCATTTCACATACCTGGCTCCCTGCAGAGGGCTGGGATGCCCTCAGCATCCTCACCTTAGGACCAGCTTTACCTGGTTGATGCCAGCAGCAAAAGCATCATAGTCCAGAGAAGAGACTCCAAGGCAGTGGGAACATGCAGCAAAGAGGAGAAAAGACAACGTTGGGGCAGGAGGAGTTACTTGCCAGGATGGCTGAGGCCAGTGCCAAAGAGTTAATAAGGGTTTACAAAATAAAACCCTAAGCTCAAGGTACAGGTACAATATAGATGTACCTATCTCCCGATGCAGCCCCCTCAGACTGGGACCTGCAATCAGAAAGCTTTGCTTTCCCTACAGGCCCCCTCAGTTGCTGCTGTCATTATCACACGTGAGTGCTGGAGCAGAGCTGACAGCAACAGGCTGCAGCCAGAGATAAAGCACTGAGGCTTGAGATGGGGAGCACATGTGCCTTGAATGCTGACATCTCCCCCACCACGGAGCTGGTGTGTGGGGTAATTCATCCTTTGTAACAAACCAAAGAAGAGCCTTGCCTTATGCTGTTCCAGGCAGTGCTTTTCTCCACCCCTGGCAGCCTTTTGCTGTTAGGAACCTTCAGCCACGCGTTGATCCCATGCAGGGGCCTCAGCTTTGCAGCATCTCTGGGAGATTGGAGCAGCACAGGAAGCAGAGAACCACCCAAGAGCAGGAGGTACCCAGCACAGCCCCAATATACCTGTTCAAGAGCTGGTCCTTGAACAAGGCATCTGTACGGCAGGAGGATGGGGATTTGACCTCCCCATTTCCCTCCTCCTCCACATACAAAGTAGATGATTATAGAAGTTGAGATCTAGTGGCATTTGATCCACAACCTCAATTCCTGAATCTTGGGCAACTGGAGGACCCAACTGCTTCTTCAATTCCAGTGAATACTGAATATCCAAGCCTCATCCAACCTTAATTCCTACCTGGCAGGTGTGGGCTGCAGAAGGCTGCTCTTGGTTAGAAAACACTGATTTTCCTGAAGCCCTGTTAAAATTGTGTTGTCCAGGCCTGAACGGATAAGAAAGAAGCAGGAAGTTCTACCTGACAAGAAACAGACAGAGCCATGGCAACAAAAAAACACCCCCCAAATCCACAGCATTACCTTTTTGTAACCATTTTATTAACGTGTGTCCATTTTTAACTGCTGGACAATTCATGAACCGTAAAAACAAACCCTCTTATCTCCAAAATGCGCTCGATCCAGCTCATCAGTCAGATAGCAGTGACACTGCTGGGGCAGGTAGGTGGTATCCCTAGCCAATATCCCGTTGGACACGAGCCAGCAAGGAGCTCACTGCATCGGATCCTCAGGATCTGCGTGATGGGGATGAGGGCAGTTTCAAGACCTGGTTCCTCTCCTCCTCCAGGGATGTGACAGGAGAGAAAAGCGGGGGAATAAGGTATTTCCCTTGGTGCAAAGCCAGTCCGATGGAGAGGTTGTGCCATCCACTCGCAGGAGCAGATGCAGTGACCTTGGCAGGCTTCGGAGCAGCCTCACGGGCTGTGTCCACGCCAGGACTGAAACCGATCACAAAGCTCCTTCATTACACATGGCCCAATGCTCTTTAATGCCTTGTCTGGTGGGTGGACGTGTGGGCAGTGGGTGCTGCTTCCTTAGGGAGGGTGAGCCCAGCTGTAAGGCACAATGGGGAGGAGAGATGGGGTGACAGGGGGGGCCCAATCCAGCCAGGTGACCCCATCACCAAGTTCCCTGTTGTCGCAGAGGAAAGCGCTGTGCCACATGAGTGATGCAGAGCAGCTCATGTTCTCTCAGTTCCCTTGGTTCCCCTACACACCGTGGACAAGCCAAACCAGGCGGAAGCAGATGGCCAGGAATCCTGTGCCCAGGAGATCCCCCAGGGCAGTGAGGTAGGGGATGGAGAAGTTATCCGGATCCAGCGCCTTCTTCCACATCAGGTGCACAATTACTTCAGCCACGTAGAGCAGGATTCCCACCTGAGGAGAAGCAAGACAGGCAGCAAGGTAGTACGCAGCCTCCCCCAGCTCACAGACAAAATGAGGTGGCCGTGGCCAAGGTACCAGAGCTAATGGGGATCGCTGAGAGTTAACACCTTCCCTGGACAACTGCTGTTTCTCTTTGGGATGGAGCAGCACTGGGATGGGGTAATTGGCTCAAAGCCTTGGCCACTGCATTGCCTTGCATCACTCATAGTGCCACGGCAGCCACAAGCGTGGGGACCACGCTCACCAGCATCACATGGCCCAAAACGAGAGTATGGCCATGCTAAAAGCCCAAAGGTACAGTTCCCACTTCCCGCACCATGAATGGGAGCGCTTCCATTCACACCACCAGAAACAGGGCTGCTGTGAATATGCAGCCCCAGAGGGAGAGCTGGTATCAGATTTTTTTCTCTTCATCCTTTTTTCCCATTAGAAATGCAGATTGTGTCTACTTTGCTTTTCCTGTAAGTCTCAGTGGACAAGTGGAGATTGGGGCAGTTTTTACATCAAAGTTTTCCCAAGCAGCATTGACTGGTAGGAAAAGAAAACCATTGCTTATTTTTCATCTCAACAGCTTTTAAATCTCTGTTGTGATTTCTTTAAATTCCTGCTTCATTCCCAATCCTGATAAACAGATGGAGGCAAAGAAAACACTTTGGTTAAAGATTAAAGACTGTCTCGTTAATTGAATTAAGAAGGGAGAGAGTTTGCACCCCACATCTGTGGTCCCTCCGTGGGAGACCACAGCACAACAGGAAGCAAAGCCAGAGGCAGCATTTCCAGAGGTGAAAACTGCAAACTGGGAAGGGGGAGAGGGAGGAGGAGAGATGGTGAATAACAGAATCACAGGAACTAAAGATGGACGGAAACTCAGGAGTTTAATATAGACCATTCCTCTGCCTCAAGACAGGATCAAACATGCCCACATCTTTCCTGATGGTCCTTTGTTTGACCTATGCTAAACAACCCCCAGAGATGGAGATGCCACACTCAAAGCAATCAGGCCCAAGGCTCTCTTTCTCATTCTTGTTTTTTCCCAAGGTCTAACACAAATCTGCCTTGTTTCTCCCATTTGAAGCCCATGATTTCGTGTTTCATCCCTGGAGACCATAGAGAAAATGTTATTCTGTCTCTCCCTACAGAAACTGGGTAGTTTCAAGGCTGTTAACCACATTTTTCTCAAGCCTGTTTCCTTTACATTAGCTAACCCCAGCCCATTCAATTGCTCCTCTGAGGTCATGTTTTCTAGGCCTCTGATCTTTCCCTTTGGGCTTCCTCCAGCTGACCCAAACTTCCCCCCTCTCCTTCTTTCTGTCTTCCTTCACAAAGTACAATGGAGGGGAAGACAGACGCATGGAAGCTGTATTCTCCTCCACGCCCTCCATGGGAATCTTTCGGGGTCAGTGGCGTTGCTGGGATTCTGCTCTTTCCCCTATCATTTATCCTGCGTACTTTCACGCTTGGCTCTGGTTGAGGAGTTACCTCGATGCCGAAAGAGAAGGACAAATATTTGCCTTGACAACGGTGGCTGCGGGTTGCACAAAGGTCAAGGAAAACGGATTGTTCACAAGCACAAGGAATTCAGCCACAGACACGAGGCTGCTTGTAAGGCACAGCGAGGAGGCAGCTACCTCCCCCTGCAAGCTAATGAACCACTGCTGTAAAAGGTCAAGTGAAGCCAGAGCCTCTGTGAGTTCACCAACAGCCACATTGGGTTTCTGGGTGAGGTGACAAAGTTTACAGGGCAGGCCAAAGAGCAAGAGGGAAGAGGCAGAGCACAGTGGATGAACTGCTCAGGACTTGTACTTTTGAAGATAAACTTCTCAGGCCTGGGGTTTCCCTTTGCTTTTGACCCACAAGGCACTACCCAGAGGGATCCCCAAGGTCTTCACTGTGATGTGTGAAACCGGTTTCCAAAATGAGTGGGAAACCAGTTAATAGAACACTAAACCAATATAAAATACACACATTATTGCTATTGGTGAGAGGTTCAAAGCCTTTCACTTGCCCCTTATTGGATGAGCAGTGACAATCTAGGAATACTTGGGGCTTAGAGAGTGACCACGGTAAAACAAGGGCCTTGCTGAGTATGCCTTGGCACGCTTAGGGCAGCTCAGCGGATGATGACAACTTGTTCCTCATCCCATGTCTCATCCCTCGCTCACACTAAAGGAGCAGTCATGCTCATGCAGGAAATCAGACCCTGGGGTATTACTGGACCCAGAGAAGACACACGATGCTTGGTAGGAAGCACACCTGAAATGATTGGAATTGTTGGGTTCCTGTTGGAAGCTTTACCCTGAGTCCTTTTTAGCCCAGAGACTGCTTTGTTTTCACCATATCTGAGAGGTTCCCTTTGAGTGACAGTTTGGGGTTTACCTGCAGCAGAGCAGCCATCAGATAGAACATCACAAAGGTGAAGGACAGAGACATGTGGCCTCCTTGCAGCAGACGGATGGTGTAGAGGAACACGAGGTGCCCTGGGATAACCAGGAAGAACAGGACTCGGGCCGACTTGGAATTCACTTCTGCAGAGGACAGAGACAGAAACAGCAATGACAGCAGCTGCCTGTTTCAATGCCTAGACTTGGGGCTGCTCCCTCCCACCAACCACATTGCTAACGCCTTCTCTAGATCACACAGCAATCTGGAGCACCTGCAGTATCAGCCCAGCAGCTTTGTCTATCACTGAAGCTATGTGCCACAGACGTGCACCATCCTGATCCACTCAACTTCTCAGCGCTGCTCTCAGCTGCTCTCTGCCTCCCACTGCTCCTGCTCTGCCTTGCTGTAACCCACTTTCCCAGTTGTCAGTGTGTTTGAGCAGTTGCTTCCAGCCTGGCAGGGAAAATCAAGAGGAGCCTGCAATCTAAGAAAACCAACAGACCCAAATCTGCTTGTGCTGATGCTTTGGTTTATCCCCCGGTGAAGATGGATGGAGGAATTGCTTGTTTTCAGCAAGGTTATGCTCTGCTCATCCCCCTGTCCACAGGCTGGCCATGGTTAAAATGACTTTCTATTAGATCAAATCTGAGATTCGTTTTCAATTGCTTTCCTTAGTGCTCCCTAAAGGCCAATGTCTCTGCACACCAGTAAGCAAGGGTACCACAAGCGTTTTTCAACAGCAAATATGTTTCCTCTCCAATGTGAGAATCTTCCCTGTAAGGGGGAAAAGGAGTTCTGCCTTTGAAACCCACCTAGTCCTTCATCAACCAGGCTTGATAAAGGAGCTATTTGTGATGACAGGCCTCGAGGCATGGACACCTAGGGTTCAAGGTCTACCTGATGAGAAGAATGTGGTGCATGGGTTGGGCCAATTCTGCTTCATCTTGTATGGCAAAACTCCAGGCTTGCTCCAGAAGTGCAGGAATGTGGAAATGCGGCTGGCCTGGATGGCAACCAGGTTCCCTCCAACACCTATAAGGACAAAAAGCAGTAAACCTGTAAAGCATCTTCCCTGCAGCTGGAAACATCAGTCTAAAACCTAGTCCAAGGTGAGTGGGTCTGCATTCACGTACAAGCTCATGGAGAGCAGCAGTGAAAATCACAGTGAGTGATTATATGTCTGTCTGAAGATATCTAACAGACTTTGTTAAATCAGAAGGAATCATTATGAGAATGAATTAGAGACCAAATAGGTAATTAAAAGGAAATTAATTCCTTCCCAACTGATTAATTCTAGCAAACATGAAAAAGCAGCTATGCTTTCTACCAGAAAATAGAGGGATGATGATCTATGGAGCAAACCTCCATCACCCTCAGTATTTGCAGGGTAGAAACGACACAGAAAAGATAACAGTGAGTCAGACCCCGCTGGCTTCTCCTGTTTTTCCTTCCTTGAAGAAGGAAATGTTCCATCACTAAACATGAGATTAGCCAGAGCTGAATCACAGTGAAATTTGCCACCCATGTGCTGGGCTGCACCAGCAGCAGCACGACCAGGGAGGGGATTCTCCCCCTCTGCTGTGCTCTGGGGAGACCCACCCTGTAGTCCTGATCCAGCTCTGGGGCAACAGCACAGTAGGGACGTGGAGCTGTTGGAGTGAGTCCAGAGGAGGCCACAGAGATGCTCCAAGGGCTGGAGCAGCTCTGCTCTGGAGCCAGGCTGAGAGAACTGAGACTGATCAGTCTGGAGAAGAGAGGGCTCCTTAAGGGGAGACCTTAGAGCAGCTCCAGAGTCTAAAGGGGGTAAAACAGCAGGACAGTAATGCAGTGCGTAGAGATACGTGTGTGTGCAACAGTACTGTGAGGCTTCAAACATATAAATATACACACAAAAGATGCTTATATATAAACCATATATAAAAATCTTTATAACATATATACATATATGATCTTGATATGTTAGTCTTTATCAACAATCCGTACAGGGGATGATTGCACAACTCAAATTACTGAGTGCAGAGAGATGGGGAAAACGGATTTATTGTGACATCTTCAGTAGGTTTGATGTTATGAAAGGTGTCAATGTAGCTCTCAGACACAACTATCAGAGGCTGTTAACCTTTCCCACAGCTCTGCCAGTATTTTTCAGCCCTGCCTGCTATTTTGCTCCAGAGACACTCGGAGATATCAATAAGTAGGGATGTAATGGGGATGAGCAGCTTCACTTCACTGTGATGGAAACAGGGATTTGAACACAGTCCTTTGTGCAGGGACAACAATGGATAGCAGAAACCCTGGGGAGGAGGGGAAGGTATAAATGAAAGCATGCATATAACCCCCCCTGCCCAACCTACCGTTAATCACAGGTGTGAAAACTGCCATGCCTTCAAAGTTTGGGTCAGTTACAGTTTTGTCCAAGATGAGCCCACCAATGCTGTTAAAAAAGGACAGGCAGTGAGGATGGATCAATCCCCCATCCCAGTGCAATTCCTACTCTGTGAAAACAGAACACTGAGATGAGTTATTGCTTCTTTCCTGTTGCCAGGGCTGGACGATTCACCATTTACTCCTTTGCAGCTCACTTTTCACCAATAAACAGCCTTACAGCTTTTGTTAATGGCACATTGAGATCAGGAAGACCTTGGCTCACCCTTGAGCAAAACTGACAGTAGCCAGGGAAGCTATAGCATCCTTCCACCAGTTTTACTACACCTCTATCCTGCCCTTATCAGCTTCTTAACATTCTCTCCCAGACCTCATCTGGGTCTGAAAGACACAGCACAGGGGAATGAACTACCTGGCTCCACGTTCACCAGCCGTCTGTCATTACAGCTGAATAAAAATGAGGTGGAAGTCTATTTGTGACAGTCACCATCTCCCCTTTTGGATTCCTGGCTTGCACCCACATAGTGCATGGATGTGTGAGTGAGACTTAGAATGATGACTTGCTTTTTCCAGTCCTTTGGGGGCTTCATGTCTACCTCACAGCCTGTTGGAGGCTGTCCATGGCTGAGGACCACTGCACAAATACCCTTGTGCTACCCCTTCCAGTTTCACCCTGATGGCTTTCTAAAGGAGCACAGGGTCTCTCTGCCGGTACACACATGTGGGTTCAGGAGCAGCTCCTTGGGTTACCTGCTAATGCTCATAGCAACAATGACCGGCTGCCATCCAGATTTCAGTACTTCAGCAAGGGAAGGACTTTGCCTGGCAATAGCAACCCAGAGAGGGATCATGATGATGAAGACAGCACAGATCAGAGGAGAAAGGTATTTCACATCTGGTAAGGAAAGAAATCTTGGATTAAATATCCATTAAAAGCTTCACAGGTTGCCCATATTCTACTGCACAAAGCCTGGAAGAAAGTCAGACTGACTTACATTAGGATAAATATCACATGAACCAAGATATTCCCCCCAAACCACCTCACTCCATCACAGAGATCCATAATGAACCCCTGAACCTCACAGCTAAAGGGTGTTGTTTGCAAATCAGCAGGATTCAAAGCAAGTTACATTTGAAGATGACAGGTCTCCAATTCTATCTCCAGCCAAGAGGACAAGAAGGTACAAAATGCCTGGCTTCAAGGTACAAATCAAACAGCAGGGGAACTCCTGTGTGGAAGCTGTATCACACCACGGACACCTCACACCTTCACCTAAAACAAGGGGTAATGGGTACTTTTGGTGGCAAGCTAGCAGAATTGCTGAGCAGCTGGTCTGCTCTGTAGGAACTAATGCTCTCTTGCATGTAGAAGCCAGTTAAGAACCAGCGTTTCTTCTGTCCCAGCCTGCGTTTCCATTAGGTGCCTCTTCTTCAGTAGGGGCATAACCTTGAAGTGACCCTTAGAAACAAAGGAATTCATAAGTAGATGTGCAGCACTGAAAGAAAATAAACATGACCCAGAAGCATGAGAAACACCTGCGAGCAATGGGGATGATGCCAACCCTTTTGATATAAAAATCCATCTTCAACAAGCTCTCCATCTGGTCTCTGCATTGAGGCCAGAGGCAGCGGGTTGTAACACAGACTTTGCAGGTAACCTGGAAGGGGCAGCAGGTCCAAAGTGTGCATTTGTTCCAAGGCATTGCCAGGGCCTTGGGCTGGGATAGCACTGATGTGATGACACCTTCCATCAATCAGAGGTGCGCTCTTGACATGCGGCATAGTGGACATTGAAATGCGGCCTCTTCTGGGGTGTAAAAGCTGCTGTTGCGTCAGTGCAGCTCTACCACTTGGACTAAATGAGGACAGACGGCTGTATAATAGACTTAGCTGCTGCCTTGGATCACCTTCCCCACACCTTGTTTCGGGCAACTAATTCATAGAATCCTAGAATAGTCGGGGTTGGAAAGGACCTTAAACTCATCCAGTTCCAACCCCCTGCCATGGGCAGGGACACCTCACACTAAACCATGCCACCCAAGGCTATGTCCAACCCG
>JAOEHY010031327.1:0-28483 GCA_025447955.1 Psilopsiagon aurifrons | reverse complement strand
GGGAAAAGAGGAAAACGGGGTGGGGGGATAAAAAAAGGAAAAAAGGGACAAAAAGAAAAAATAATAGGAAAAGGGGGGGAAGAATAGAAAAGGAGAAAAAGGGTGAAGGGGAAAAATGAAAAAAAGGGGGGAAAGGAAAACAAACACAGAAGACAGGAATAATAAAAGGGAAAGAGGAAATGACATTGGGAGGAAAAGGGGAAAACTGGGAAAAAAGACAGGGAAAGGGAAAATGGGAAGGAGGGAAGGCAAAAGGGAAAGGGGGGAAATAAGAGGGGAAAGAGTACAAAAGGGGGCAGGAAAAGAGGGAGGAAAAAAAAAAGAAAAAGCAGCAGATGGAAAAGGTGTGTGCAGTGAGCTGTCTGGGGCAGCATCGTTCTCTGAATACTCTGTGCAAGTCTTAGTACAGTACTGTAGTGCCTCATGAAGTTACACCAGCCCAAGCACTGTAAGGTTTGGCCTAACAGCCTCCTAGGAGTGCCAAGGATATTCTAATTTCTGTGTCATTGTCTCCCAATTGGTGCGGAGCCTGCAGCCTTCATAGTACAGCAAGGTTACGGGTTGTGGGCGCTGGCAGCCTTGGGAGTCTGCAGATCCTGGGGTCTCTGGCCAGGCAGAGAGCAGGAGCAAGTGATGGTCCTACCTTAGGTGTTTTGGTAACTGTTAACCAAAACTTCCCTCTTAATCTTACAGCTCTGTACTAGGAGCATTGTATGATAAAAACATTCAGTAATCACCTCCTGTTCCTGCACTGTTCAAGAAAATTGTAGACGGATAAAACAGTGTGAATTTCTCCCTATGTAGCTTGATAATACTCTGTGTTCTGCTAATACGTCATCACTGATGTATTAAAAACCTATTGAAAAAAAACCACACTAAACCGAACTAATTCTAGCTTTCTATAGTCTCTAATTTTGTTCTTATCCCTCTTGTTACACATTCCTTAATTCCTCATGGGTGCTGAGGAAGGAAGGCAAAGATGTGTTTACTGGTCAGGTTTTGAAATCTTGTGCTTTTCTCACTCAGCATAGCCAGAAAGAAATCAATGATTAGAGCTTTCTCTGTTAGTAGCATCATTTCTTTGGACAGATGCTATGGAGGCAGGGACTGGAGGTGAAAGTACTTAAAGTTTAGAGGTTTGAAATGGAAAGAAAGATCCTAACAGTGGAGGCAGGGAAAGAAAAACTCAGTAAAACCAGCGGTTTTGGATTATCTGTTAGCAGCAGTTTTTGTCTGTGTCGTCTTTGCATGCATGATTAGTTCTCTCTGGAGATATTACTAAGAGATGTAGCTAGAAGAATTCTCAGGATGCATACTGTGAATCACCAAGATGACAATTCAAATAATAATATCTGATCAAGAAAAAGCTACTGTGGACACACATATCTCTCTTAAGACTGAAAAGCAATTTCCGTAAATGAAGCAGTAATTTTGTATGATCATATTTATCTACATCAGAAGCAGAAGGATATAATTTATCCCTCAGTTTTCTTTGCTATGAATAGTTTATAGGTGGGGGTCAGCCAAAAGTGAAGATGTTCAGCTAATAACTATGTATTCTTTAAACAAAATGTAATGCAGGTTGGTCATTGTAAGAGAACAAAAGGATACTGGTCACCTGTTGCAGGTGGGTCATTGTCAGTGCCTGGTATATAGGGCAAGAAGCAGGGGGAGATGGTAAATACTGCTGCTCTTATGGTACAATCAAGGTGGTTGTTGCTTAAACATAAGGAGAGTAAGCTGGGTACTGTGGAGTTTCTGAAATCCCTTTCTTCTGGGGATGTTCACCACAGTAACAAGGTGGGAGTGGGGGCAGAGGTTCCCAAGCTGTGGTGCAGTCCCCCATGTCATCCTCCTGCTGTGGCCTCAGCAGCAGTGAATTCAATCAGCCCTGGCAGTAGCCATGCAGGATATGTAGCAAAGTCCTTCTTTTAGAAATTGAGTTTAAATATATTGGTCTTGCTGTTGTCTTTGGATTAGAAATGAAATTGTTCTCCTTGTGCTTCAAGGAGAACAGTTCAGCTCTGTTCAGCATTCCCTTCGTACCAGTATCAAAAATAAAAATTGCTGTGTTTGTTAACCATAAGAAGATCTATTTTTGGTGAGTTGTTGGGTGCTAGCCATTTAACTACCTCTCGTTACTCAATATCAATATTGCAGTCTATTTCTCAGCCAGCAAGATGGTTCAAAGATGAATAGAGAAGCAGTTCAATAACCAAAAAGGATTCAAAATTATGTATTGTAAGGATTAGGACAGTCAGGGAAAAGGGAATAAGACTCTGAAGTTTCAGGAGTGTTTCCAAGCAAAATTTCTCAAGGGAGAGGGGAAAAAAAATTTACACTCCAGCTAAAAATGAAAATGGCAAAATAAAATATACACGAAGGTGAACATCAGGTATTAACTTTGAAATTTGATTTTGCACTTTCCCATCTGGAGAATTTGAGCTTTTTGGAAGCAGATCACAAACGAAAACACTGGAGGGAGAAAAGGGGGAAGTAGAATAGCAAGTGATTGATGAAAAGGATTCCATATACAGTCTTTTTAATGAGACATATCCATTTATGCTGTGAGACATGGGAACTTGGTGCCATTTAAGTACTGTGTGTAATGTGGTCTCTGGCAGCTTGCTCTTAATTCTTCATACCCCACACACCATTTCTGATCTGTGTGACTGAATCCTTGCATAAAACAACCAGAGGGGCAACAACATCAGCAATATTTTGGGGTTTTCTATGAAGAACATAGAGGGTGTTTATTTCATAGTATATGCACATGGTTGTTTTATTTATCTGGGTAGATGATAAGGCAGGTAAGGCTGTGCTATTGAACACATTAAGAAAGTCGTAGAAAATGCCACCAAAACAGAAAGAGAAATAAATAAGAAACTGTAATTCCCTTTTTCTTTCTTATTTATATGCCATATTCTGTGTGAATCCAAGCCCCAAATCATCAAAGATTTTTAGGGAAGAGGATGCTGTGAGGAACTGGCAAAGAATTAATCAGGAAACAACACAGTTAAGGTTCAGCATATGCCCAGACACTTTGCTGATCCTAGATATGAGCAAAACTGTTGGGCAAAGACTTCTTCAAATAAAGTTGTGAACAGCAGTGAGAGAAGTCTCATCCCATCCCTACATTCTACCTCAATTGTCTTCTGTAAAATCGAGAACAGGCCTCTCTGCTGAGGTTTTCAATGAGGTTGTCAAATGTGCTGAGATATTTTAGGTTGTAGTTACTCATGCCTTTTTGAACTGAGCTCCTTCCATGAAGAACACCAAACAGCCCTTAGATGACAGCAATGTCCTGTTATATTTTGGCTCTATTTTAACAGCTACGTGGAAATCTCAATTATATCACTTGAAATTGAATTTTCTATTCACCATATAAACCTAAGACAGTAAAATTGCTCTATAATCTGTGCAGGAGAAATAAATTGTTAGAACCCTTAAAGCAAAAGCCACTGGAATTTTCCCTTCTCCTGTCTCAGACATCATTTGTATCATGGACTGCAGGTCTGTTAATATGAGTGCAGGAACTGATGAAATTGCAGCTCTTCAGGTGTTGGGGATGTTGCAATGAAGTGATTGTAATGGAGCGCAATTGCCAGAAGTGACCATTTCCCTCAGTCGCGCCTGTACACTGTCCCTTCTACGTATGGCTGCAGGCAGGCTTGGGCCATAGCAGCACTAGGGCAGGAACAGGGTCCCTCAAACACTATGTGATTTAAGAGCAGTATCTTTATCTTGCTCTTTGCTTTCCAGGTGGCTCTTTGCCCCCAAACCACTCTGCTAGGTTGCTTTGAAAGTGCCTGCTAGTGTGGTGCTTGCAAATGGGGTGAACAGGGGTTCCAGCAGTTCATAAATCCTTCAGTGACTGTGTATGAGACAACTTCCACCTGTCCCATTGTGTCTATGGGCGGGCAGTCTGGGGACCTAAATTGTGTTGTGCAGCTGACATTTGTCAGTTCAGTGCTACTTAGCACTTCAGTACTTACTTAGAGGTTATCCTCTAGTGTTGCTCCCACTCTCTCCCTGCATTTAGGATGAATGCCAGCCCTGAACACCCCCTTCTTTTCTCACTTGTGTCTGTTACACATCTCTGGGCTGGATTTCTTACTCAGCCATGATGGAAACAACTGAAGCCTTAACTCATGGTTCATCTTTCACAGCTGTAACCCTAACTGAGAAGTCCACTTAAAAATACGCTTGGTGTATTTTAGTGCGTACTTAGCTCTCCCTGGTTTCACAGTGGGGCTGTTTATATCTTTAAAAGTTAAGCCAGTTCCTAGGCTGGTGTCATGCCATCACATCTGTCTAATGCTACAAGAACAACATATGGTCGAAGTAAAACCACATTAATCTTAATGGATATAAGAGCTTTGCTGGTTTATAAGGTATATCAGTGGTAGTGTGTCTTGGAAAGGTCAGAGTCCAGACTGCTACTGAATATTGGTACTTACTTAGATCTGCCTGGTGTTGTCTTTTGAAAGTGCTTTTATAGATTTTTTACAATAACTGTATTCTACATACAGAACAAATAGCAGTGGGCTCAAAACCTAGCAAAATGAGTTTTATTCAGGTTTAACTGATAGAAATCCAACACTAATGCCCAAATTCAATGTCTGATTGTTCATAGCATCTACCAGATGAGCAAAAGAGGTGGTTGGAATTTACAAAACACAACAATGCATGTGCAGCATGCTTTGGTCTAAGAGACCTATTACCTTTATGATCACTAAAATACAATAGTAAGAGATTAAAATTGGCAGTTTGGCACATAAAACCTACTAGACACAATTCTTTCCTGAGCAGCAACTACTGGCATAATGATGATTTGTCCATCAAACTGGGACTGCCAGGGTTAAGTGTTAAAGGCTTCAAAGGAGCTGGATTTGGTGGAAAGGAGTTGATCCTTCCTAGCTGTGTCATGATGGAAGTGAACCATAATTGGGGTCTCTGTGGGCAGAAATGAAAAGCCACTTTAGGAATACAAAAGGCAAGAAATCAAGGGAGAAAATTGTGTTTCTGTTGTCACTGACTTCAGAGCTGGTTTTGCCCATGAAGTAAACGCTCGTTACAACTCATCAGAACAGACCTTGCCTACCAAAATGCTGTCTGGCCTTGTGTGATTGTTCTTGGTGCTCCAAATGGCAATGCAGACATAATGCTCTGCAGTCCGTGCCTTAAAGCATCACGTACATGGTGGAAATGCTGATAACTTCATGCCAATGCCTGTTAGTCCATTTGACTCCTCACTGCTGTGTATATTGAGCTACTATTGATATTTTCCTTGCTTATCCATCCCATGTCACATACCATATTCCACTGCTACTGTTCTCTATCTCACTAAACTCCGGAGGAAAGGCAAATTGCTGTTCTCTAAATGTCATGGGAGCAAGAGAAGTTAAAAGTAAAATTACCCAAGGATGTGTGCAACATGCTAAAACTGGATAGGGTTTCTGTTAACTCGTCAGTCCCAAGTGAGCTGAAACATCTCAAAGTATTTGACCTTTTGATAGCAATTTGTCATTACTATTCTAAGGATTGGAACAGAAATTTCCAAAACCTATTGTGGCGCTTGGATTTTCATTGCCAACAGCTACTCAAATATTTACAGCCTTCAAAATCTAGAAGAAGAGGAGGACATTAGATAAGCTTCTAGTCCAAAACATTTGTAACAGCATGCAACTGATGGGTTTATTTTGATCTCGAACCAGTTTCTGATCAGAGTTTGTGTTCACACAGGGATGCAAGACAGTGAGATCTGGTTACATTCCTGTGGTATGTGTTTGTGGTTTTCCATACCTAAAGGAGTATAGTAGCTGTACCTGTCCTGGAAATCTTTCCCTAGTAAATCCTTAAAGAGGCCAAAAAGTGAAGTAAATAACATCTTTTACCACTAAGCTCTCTGTTATCAGGGACCCTAGTGTTAAAAGATGAAGTGTTTTCGTGTAAAGGAACTAGAGACATAGACAAGCAATTTCTAGTGATGTGGTTTGACCATTTTTCTGAATCTTGATAGTCTCCAACCCTCCTTTCCTAGACATTGATGACAAAGGCTGCCAAGCACTAGTGATGAGGGTTTCTGTATTCTTTGCATGTGTTGATACAAATTACTATGGCATCACCACGGCTGACTGCAGAGTTTGGCATAGCAGCTGGCAGGTACTTAAGCCAACAAGTGCCTGTGTTTTTAATCCAGTTGATGTTAATGTAATTTTGAAAGTTAATTTGTTCTTGAGTAAGACTGAAAGGGAAGCTATGCCGTGGGATAGATGAGAAAGGATGGAGAGGAGCCACCTGAAATTTCTGGCTTATATTTGTCCTCTCAAACGTATCTGATACAAATATATTGTTTCCTGGACAACTTTTTCAGAGGGCATCTGGTTCAGAGGCATTGGGCCCATTCCTGACTTTGCCAGATTCCCTCCTTAGAGGGAATACCAGTAACTGTGATTTATATTTGAAGCCAGTGTAACAGTGCAATTGCCCCTGCTCTCTATGGGAAATCTGCCCTGATGAGATCTGGGAGCCACACTGTACCTACCAATTTGATCCTACTTCTGGCACTTACATGCCACCAGAAATTATGCTGGCTGGAGGAATGAGGAGAGGATTTGAAACTCATGAGGGCCATCTGGGCTAGGTCAAAGGCATTCATAGCAGCAAGCTGCTGCCGGTACATAACTGCAGAAGGGAGAGTCTTACACAGCAAAAAGTCTCACTAGCGATCAGGCAGACGGCTGCAGGCAGGGCGGAGGCTGAGTATCTGCCCTCAGAGATCAGTTACACAGTGACTGGGCGTGATCTCCAGCGGTCATTAGGGTATACACCACTATCTCTCCTAAAGCAACTGCCACATTTTGTGTTCCTCCATGAAAAAGCTTTGCAGACTGGCAGAGACAAGGCTCTGCTGCTCTGTAATCTGTAGGGACTTGCCTGGCACGCATCCTGAGCCAGCTGGAGGTGGTGATGCTGGGCTGGCGCCAGTCCTCAGCCCCATGGCAGCACTGTGTTACTGCTCAAGTGTATGTACAAACATTTCTAGCCAGGCTCCCAGAAAACTGCCTACAAGCTATCAGGATGATTTACCCAAACTGGAAAGACTCCACTCAACAGATAGAGGATCACTTATTCCCACATGTGTCTGTAGTATCCCCAGAAATTCGTGGACGGACTGCCATTCGCCAACACACTGCAAGACTGGCCTCAAACTGCTCATGTAGTTACACCAGCATTCTGGATGACTTTAGTTGGATTTTTGTTGGCTTAATTGTTCTGAAAGCTATGGCACAGTGGGAGGTCAGGCAGGGTACACCAAAACAGTAAGACACTTGTGCACAATTTTGGCAAATGTAATTAGAGAATCGTAGAATCATAAAATGGTTTGGGTTGGAAAGGACCTTAAGATCATCCAGTCCCACCCCCCCTGCCACGGGCAGAGGCATCTCACACTAGAATGTGTTGCCCAGGGCTCTGTCTTTAGCACTGCCGGGATGGATGGGATGGGAACACTCTGATGTTGGGTCTTGTTCTGTATGTAAGGACTGCCTTTTGGGTCTTTGGGACAGTTCCAGAGCGGTTCTTCACCAAACAGTATTTCGGTGTTGCCATTAACACGCATATTCTGATGGAGTAGAGGGTCTTGCCCTTCCTCACTGGAACAAACTCCAAACTCCTCCTGTCCTGAGAGGACAGTTGGGGTTGAAGCAACAGTGCATTAATGTGAAGTTGGTGTAGAATACTATTACAGCCTTTTTTCAACAGGCTGTAGTAATTTTTGACCTGTTATGTTCAGAGTCTGCAGCAGACTTCAAAAATCAGGCTGAGGTTTTGGTCAGGAAAGGTTTGCTATTACCCAAATGCTTTGTGGGGAAAGGAATTTGGGTGTGAGCAGTGCAAAGGGAATTTTGGATTTTATTACTGTTCTGTAAGTGTCCTGAGGAGATGTGTCCTCAAAGATGCGCTTTCCTTTAAACACTGTATCATTCAGACTCAAGGAAGAAAAGCTTTTGTTTTTGGAACCCTGCAGATAGCACTAGAAGCCATGTGGTATCCCAGGATAATCAAGGAAATACCCTTCTGTGTATTATACTCTGTGCAGCATTTGAAGCTGAGGGCTTTATAAGCCATCCTTTTTTTTGCTAGCACATTTTGAAATGGAATTACACTGTATACTCACAAATAAAATGCTATTAACAAAACATCACAATGGTTTCCAGTCAACAATTTTTCTTTTATTTGGGTGAAATTATGGATAAAAACTTGAAGGGAAGCATTGACTTCAATTTATTATTCCTCTTAAGGCAGTTAAATATTCCATTAACTGTAAGCTAAGGCATAATACAGGAGGTGAATGATAGAAGATTAATGGCCTGGTTTAAAGGTACACATTAAGTCATTTTATTTCAGCAGCACGGAGTGAGAGTCTTTGATTGAACTAAGTCCACATAAGGGGGAAAAAAATATGAAGCTTATAAAGGAAAATGTTTTTCACTGTTAAGCAAACCAGATTAAAGTCTGAGCCACACTGCATTTTTCAAGAGAGCCATTAAGTTTATTGTTCCACTTAATATTTGTCTGAACTGGTACCCAGCCACTTCATCCAAGGTCGTCAACTACCCCATTGCAGTAACAGCACTGCAAACGGGTCTAAATTTCTGTTCAAGATTTCATATTATAAGTGCTTTTTTTGAGCTTACCAGTGCAAGGGATTCAAGAAACTATAAACACTTGCTTCTACTTCTGGTTGATCATTTAATGAAGTGAATTGCTGTTGCTGTTTGTCGGTGATATATTACAACCACAGTTAGATGAAGTCCCTTTGGGTGACCAACGGAAGGCACAAACACCATGCTAACAGGGATGCCCATGCAGGGTACAGATGAGCAGGTTTGAGCTACTGTGTGAGCTTGCTGCATATGTGGGTCTGGAGCTCAGCTCATATCCTTAAGGCAGTAGGGAAAGCAGGGCTCTCCGCTGACATTAGACATGAACAAAGGCTGAGGAATTGTTACCTAGAGGCTTGTGTTTCCCTCTTTCAGCTCTGGAGGGAGCCAAGCCACCCAGCTTTCCTTACAGATGGAATTTTCGTTTCCAGGACTGAAATTCAATGAGCCAAAACACAGCATAAGTGTCTAGACCAGGGGAACGATAATCTTGTTTAAATGGGTTATGGCAAAACATGCAGCAGTGAATCTGCATGAAAGATCTATGGAATAATTCTACTTAGAGTGAGTTATCATCTAAGACAAATACCACACTTTTGTAAACAAGCTTTCTGTTGGAACAATGTTTTAGAGTGTGCTTTTTCACTCATAAATCTCTGCAGTGTTTTGTATTTATAGGCTGTGAAACTAGAAAGGAGGAGTGCTTTCTGAGGCATTTTCCTCGTATATGGCAAAGCTGGGTGGCATTTCAATAACGTGTTGTTATTCAGCACTTGGAGAACGCAGTGACTACGGGGAATTATGGAGGTAGTGGAGGTAAACGTCTATTATTGTGTACTGTAGAGCTTGATTTACCAAAAAATGTTGATTTTTAAATAACAAGCTTTAGGCTGTGAAACCATGATTTTCTGTTAAATAAGACTTTATAACATCTGTGAAATATGAAATACATGTCACACTCTGCTTCCAGCAGGTCCTAACACTACAAGCTTTATTTTAGTAGCAGTGTAGAGCATATTTACTTTAAGCCCTAAATTGAGCACAGAATCTGCAGTAAAAATATTTCTGAAAGCTCCAGCAATAAACAAAGCAACAGAAGAAAAAGGAAAACAAAAGTCCATGGTGGTGTATTGGGGTTTTGTCATCAAGGCAAATACACTGATAGAAAGCAGTTCGAGCTATTCCTTCTTTATTAACATAGAATAAGCAAAGGCAAGTCTTGTAGAGCTCCAGCTAGGGCATCTGGCCATGCAACTTTTCAGGAAGCACAGACCCGCACAAAAGAAAAGCAAAAGAGATCTTTGTCAATGGCGTTTTAAAAAGAAATAGTGATTTCTGGAGGCATTTGAGAAATTTTTTCTATCTCCTGTTGTGAGGTTGACTTGGCCTGCCTTGGCTTATCCCATATGGAGCTCATGCCTGCAGATAACACAAATTAACACAGCCTGACGCACCTTACATGGTAGAATGCAGCAGTAACACATGTACCATTTGGAATTAGGACACACTTGGATTTGACCACTCATTATAGAGGATTTGCATATGGTACATGTAGGTTCCTTCCAGGAAATTCTTAAAGAAACCAGCATTGCATAAATCATAAAATTACCAGATTTAATATGAAGTTGGTTTGGACTGAGTAAGCTTTAACTTTCAGAGTTCCTAGGGTTTTCTTTCCTTAGGGATCATTTCAGACTGTCTCTTTGATCTGTATACCTCAAAGGTAAAGACAGTCATTATCAATATAGAGGTAGGTAAATGGGAGCATAGTCATCAAAGGCCAAAGGTTCAAAGATATTTTCAAGTTCACATAAATGCTAAATGTCACTTTTAAATGTGCCCAAGCCAGCAGAGACAAAGACAACTCTAAACCAACCTGATTTAGGCTGTTGTTCGTCTTGATGTAACACCAGAGATATTTAAGGTTCTAATTTAAAAGTAAGAAAGTCCCCACATCCAGTTGATTTTGTAGGAGCCTAACTTTAATAGTGTGTGGTGGATATGTTCTGGCTACAACCTTCTTGGATTACATTCCTCAGCACACCTAGCCAAAGAAAAACTTCATTTCTGGATTTGTATCACTCTGGGACAGAAACTAAGTACTGAGTAATCATCAGGACTTGGTTGTCTTCAGTCTTTGCCAAAAGGCTTTGTTGAGGAGCTGCTATCCAAAGGTTCACCTTATGTTGTACAACAGAATAACCCTAAAAAAGGCACAATAAGAGTCTGTGTATCAAGCAACAAAAAAAGCATGAAAATGTGAATATTGTAGAGAATCTCTAAACCAACAATCTTGAGTCAGATGCTGGTTTTTATTTGTTTTTCTCTTGGGTTTTTTTCCTACACCTCTTCAGTCATTTTTATAGGCATTGTTTTTGCTTCCTTCCTGGAAGAATACTCTTTAATGTTAATGTTTCAGCTAAATACCGAGGATGATTTTTTTCCTGTAAACTAGACAGGATAGTAAGGGAATGAAAAATTTTGTTTATAGACATTCCCCACTAGAATGACCATGTCCATGAATATGCAAAAGAGGTTTTCAACAGATTTCTATACAGATATATGGAAGCTGAAGATATTGTTAGTCCCTGAATGACAATAATGTCTCAAACTACATTTTGTCCCCTAAATTTACTTATTTACTACTAACAATAAATCAATGGAAGCTTTCATTTTCTATCAGAGTCATTTGAGTTTAAACTTCCCAAGAGAAAGAGAGAGACATAGAGTTTAAGTGTTTTTATCAATAAAATGGTGGGGGTTTTAACACTTTAGAAATATGGCATAAATCTTATGTTACATGTACAATCTTATGTTATCTGTACATTTCTGTACGTAAGACCTGTGAATTTTTACTCACTGATGCATTTACTTTAAAAAAGTGGTGAATGATAATAATTTCATTCCAAGGATACTGGAACTGGGATTTTGAAGCAGGATTCTGAGCAGGATGAATCCTAATTGAAATCAATACAGAACTATTGGGATTGAAATTTCACTGTGGCTGAAACTATTTATTTGAATGCTGCATGGCTCACATACATTAAATAGTGGTGTTTGGCTGGGGAGTGTAAATGGTATCTGCTAAATACTGGATCAAGGACAGGTAGAGAATGCACAATGGTTCAGAGAATGGAACATATTCAGCATTTTGAATTTCCAGTTTCTGCCAGACAGAGGCCAAGCATGTGTCTGGAATTAGACCATCCCAACAACCAGATTTTCCCTCACTCCATTTTAAGCTCTGAGGAGTAAGGTAGAGCTTGCCTTTGGCCTGTATCTGTCAGAGCATTGTAAAAGATAAGTAGCTTCACTATTACATGTATTTTCTGCCAAATTTCACAAAGATTTTGGGTAAGATTCACTTCGTGATCTGGACCTCGATGTTTCAAATTTTGTATGCTGAGACGCTTCTGAGGAAGGGCTCATTTTATACCCAGTAGTTATTTTGTATGAGTATGTGCATGATTGCGCACACACAGTTTTAACCATGTATTTAATTCTAATTGACTGAAGCTTTAGGTGAGTAAGGTCTCTAAGGTTCTGGGGCAGTTTTAGCACACACTGTAACTACTAATTCTGAAGAATATTTAATTTCTCTAGTTTTTAGCCAAACAATGAAATCTGAAATTAGCCTGTTTTAGTGCTGGGTGGCTAAAAACTGAATGTCAGAAGCATAAAAGATTAAATGATACTAACTCTCTTTCTCTGTCTTGCACTCTCTCACAGACACAGGGTCTTTATTAAAAGACCAAAGTTTAAAGCTTTGGATATATTTAGCACTTCATTACATTCTGTTTAATTACTTGGCATCAACTAAATGCAACCTCATTAATTTCTAGCATTGTTCTAGTAAGCCAGGAGATATGTTTATATTAACTGGCCTTCTGAGAGACATCTCAATAACGTGACTATGTCCAGTGTTTGCAATGACATAGAACCCAGACAAGTAATGAGGAAGGTGGTTTATAATCTTAGCCTCTAAATCCTCAGATTATTTATATCTGAGTAATATCGCAGAGCAAAAAAAACCTAGTTGCATTCCTAAAATTCTGTGACACTGGCGTCTCTACATAAAGTCATTTGGGATTCACAAAACTATGGCTGAAGTGAGAATTCATCTAAAAAAGATTTTGCCTTTAATTTTTGAAATCAATGCAGAGGTTTCTGTTGATTTCAGAAGTGGGGCTGGGCCCTCTAAATAGAAATGTTTGCTAATGAAAAATGTGAGGTATAACAAGTCCTCAAGTTTAATCAACCCTTTAATTAAATGAATCATTTGGCTTCCTTTTATTACTTTACCTTCACACTCTCACCTCCTGCTTCTTTTCATGCTCCTAATCATATAACCAGCAAAACTTTTGCATTTTAATAATCCTACCTTCAAGCTTTCTTTGTAATTCATTGATGTAATTTGTCTGTAATAGAGCGAAACATTGAACCTCTTCAGACTTACAGGTTATTTTGAAATTCTTCTCATAGAGTAGCTATTACAAAGTACGTGGGATGCCAGTTATTCCCGAATTCAATAGATTGATTGTCTGGGGATTGATTAGTCATCAACCTACTTTTGGGAATAGAAAGTACTTCAGCTAGTAGATAAAAGTGTTCATTTTGTAGTGCTTATAGAACATAAGGGAATTGTGTCATTGGCCCTGTGGATATACTGTGATACGTTCTTTTTCTAGAGGTCTGATCTAAGGTTTTTTGGTTTTACTTAAGCAGAGTGCAAGATGGGCTTGTGATCAGAATAAGAGACTAGGGTGTTATTACACCAAGACAATGCTGCCTGGGTCTGTGGCTTGTTTGCTGCATGAGTTCAGGAAACACACTAAGTCTGACATTGTCTCAGCTCAGCCATTTCAATTAATCCATCTCTCTAAAGGAGAACTGATGAAAATACCATGGAAAAGTGCTTCTATATGCAAATATGGTTATTGGGAAGAAAAGAGGCTTCTTGCTCCTGGGTAGCTGTATGGAGTAGGATCTGGGACCCACATCTCTCCTTCAAGTGAATATCCTATGCTGTAGTAGCATCCTTTAGCACTCATTTTTGCTCAAAGAATCTGACTTTCTGTGATGAGGCATGAGCATTTACACCGGCACAGTGCCACCTTGGTCCCCAGGTGTGCTTCCCAACTCCCGGCAGCTAGTAAATGCCTTGCACCATGTTCTTGTGACTCAAAGGAGCTTTCCTATTGACTGGTAGGATACTGTTAGAGTTCATTTCACAGCTGCAAGAGGAGAATTCTGATGGTAGATCTATCTAGGCTGCCCTCTTACCTGCTGGGATAAGGCTGGGAGAACAGCCGCAAATTAGATTGTGAATTGAGGCCTTGCTTTATCTGTCCTAAATAGAGTTGGTTTTTGGTATGGCCATCACTAGGTGGGTAGGAATAGGTTCTGTGAAACCCAGGCTCTAAAGATTGGAAACAACAGTCTATTGTTAGAGCATCTGAATTTAAGGTCAAATGCTGACGGGGCTGTTAGGTCTACTATGCTTTTGTTATTCCGGTCCATAGTCATAAAACATTACAAATATCTAAGTCTGGAAGAGTCTGTAGTTGCATACCAACCTGGGTAAAAAATACCCCCTCTGTTTGCAACCCAGCAGGCATCCTAGCTGACTAGCTAGCAAAATTAATTGTAACTAACTGGCACATTTCCAAACAAGCTTCATCTGTTCATTATCACAAATCTCTGCTGTCACTTCTTAATCAACTCTTCATTCATAATTCTGCTGCTTCTATTTGTTTACATTTCTAGAATGATTGATGTAAACACACTTTATGCTCAGCAGTTATTTTGCATGAAGATTAAAACTTCAGCAAGCAGTTTGTAGGATACTGAGTCTTGACAGAAAAGGAGCTCAAAAGACAAAATTCTGTAGCAGGACTGGGAACTTGAAATCATAGAATAATAGAATCAACCAGGTTGGAAGAGACCTTTAAGCTCCTCACATCCAACCATTACCCCAGCACTGCTAGGACCACCACTAAACCATGTCACTGAAGGCATCGTCTACACAGTGTGTGAACACTTCCAGGGACGATGACTCCAGCACTGCCCTGGGCAGCCTGTTCCAATGCCTGAGCACCCCCTCGGTGAAGAAGTTGTTCCTAATCTCCAGTCTAAACCTCCCCTGGTGCAGCTTGAGGCCATTTCCTCTTATCCTATCACTTGTTACTTGGGAGAAGAGACCAGCCCTCACCATGCTCCATCTTCCTTCTGGGTACCTGTAGAAAGCGATAAGCTACCCCTGAGCCTTCTCTTCTCCCGACTAAACCCCCCCAGGTCCCTCAGCCATTCCCCATCACACCGTGCCCCAGACCCGTCACCAGCTCTGTTGCCCTTCTCTGGCCCTGCTCCAGCACCTCAGTGCCTCTCTTATAGTGAGGGGCCCAGAACTGAACGCAGGATTTGAGGTGTGGCCTCACCAGTGCTGAGTACAGGGGAAGTAAACCTTCATCCAAATTATCCTTTTTCCTGCTCAGTTCCTTGGAACTAAATCTGAACTGAATTTTCCTGTTTTTTTCAAGGGCCAGCATTACTAAAATTGTTCTGCTTTCTACATATGAAGGTAAATTTGCCCTGCTGCCCTGGTTTCAGCTGGGATAGAGTTAACTTCCTAGTAGCTGGTACAGTGCTGCATTTTTGTCTTTAGTCTGAGGCTAATTTTAATAATACACCAATGTTTTTGCTAAGTAATGCTTACTCTAAGCCAAGGACTTTTCAGTCTCTCCTGTTCTGCCAGTGAGGAGGCACACAAGAAGCCAGGATGGAGCAGAACCAGGACCAGCTGGCCTGATCTAGCCAAAGGTATGTTCCATACCACAGAACATTATGTTCGGTAATGAAACTGGGGGGAGTTGGCCAGGAGCCACCAACTGCTGCTCAGGGATGAGCTGGACATTGGTCAGAGAGTGGTGCTTAGTTGCCAGATGGGGTTACACCTTGTTAGGCTGTAAGAGGAAAACTAAAGAAGACTTCTCCATGTCCAAGCAAGCAAGCAAGTCAATGACAGAAAAATTAACTGCTGACAATTTACCATAGTTCAGTTGTTTCCCTGTATTAATTAATTAATTGTCAAGCAGGCAAGTTCCTGTTGTATTAAGCTAATGGCAAGGAATCCTTTCATATGTCATCCAAATATTGAACACAAAGCCCTGTATCTAAAGACCTGGGACATAATGTGTGTATTGCATTTAATGCCATTTTTTTCAATTGTTGTGTGATTTACTTCTTAATTTTGTAACTTCTAGTTAAATTAAATCACTCATTTTTCCTGTTAATTATTTACTTTTATCTTAGACCTTCTGGCTTCTTTCCTCTTTATTTCCAAAATCCATGTGGCTCTATGTGAGGAAATCCATTGGAACGATAGCTCTTTGGGAATCACTGTTCCAGTCAAATTCCCCAAGTTAACCAATTTTAACCTGCAGACCCACAGGATATAATAATGTTAACTTATGCAAATGTTGAGGCATTCGCTTGGTGAGTGTTGAGACTTCATTCATTACTCTTTGTCAAATATACTTAAGAGCTATACGTGTCACAGTAATTAAAGCTGGGGAGGGGGATAAGTAAGGGTGACTAAAGAGACTGGTAATGAATAGGTCAAGAAACAGAGCTGTGTTTTGCTGCCGTCACCTTTAATATACTCAGAAGCTCCGATATGGCCTAATCTGTTAACGTAAATTGAAAAAAGTCATGATAGCGAAAATGAATAAGGAAAAAGTGTACCAGGAGGCAGAAGTATAATTAAAAAAACTCCCTTTATCTAAAAAATTTCATTAAAAAAAAGAACCACTCAAACACACAAAGATATATAGGACATAAGTTTTAATTAAAAGTGCAGCTGCTGCTTTGCAGTCTCAGCGTAGAGCACACATTTCCCTCTTCCAAACAACTACTGTCTGGCTTGAATGTTTCACATTTGAGAACACCTCCGGGCCTGACGCTGCCGCAGAACTTCACAATGAAATATGAAATGCAGGTCCTGGTGCTTTGCAGAACAGGACAATACTGAGCCAACACCTGGGACTGCAGCAATTACAGGCAGGACAATACTGAGCCAACACCTGGGACTGCAGCAATGCCAACACAGACTTTTGAGTCTGGAGTGGGTTTTGGAGGGGTTTTCCCAGTTGGGACATGAAAGTCCTGAATACTAAGCTAATGTGAAGCTATGTAGTGTAAACACGCTAATTCAGTATTTAACAGTGTTGTTTTCTTAAACTGGCTCTTTCTGAGTGAATTTGAGTCAAATCCTGGACTGAGCAGGTTTACAGCATTTTATTGGAGAATCGTAGAATCATAGAATGATTATAGTTGGAAAGGACCGTAAGGTCATCTAGTTCCAGCTTTCAACGAATTTGGGAAGGCAGGGATAAGACTATAGGAGCACATGGGGACTGTTTCCTGAATAAGTTAAGTTTTGGAGTACAACTAAGGAGTTGCTTTGAAGTAGAAGCTTTAGAAGTAACAAGCCCATTGGCCCTGGAAAACCCACTAAGTCAGCCCAGCTCTGTGAACATCCTCTTCTGGTACAATAAAAATACTTGCAATTCTGAGTCATTTTAGACAAAGGTTTCTGATGTTAACAAAGCATGGTTTCCTCTCAGCTCTCCTTTTCATATTTGCTCCACTGGACAAGGTTTTATTTATTTCCCTTATCTGTAGATGGAGATTCTCACAAAACCATGTGACATCTGGTCATTGATTCTTTAAAAAATAAGCTCCTGTTCTCAGAGATCACCCATCTCATGCCAAAAATCACCCATCAGTAAAATTAAGGACTTTGAGAAGTTATGTTCGAGGAATTAGCATCTTTCAGAAGCTTTGCACACAGCAGGCCTCATGCTGATCTTTGCCATAGGGATGATGCTTAACGCATGGGTGTTTCACAGCTATTTTCACCAGACAGACCTTAGGAACTTGACAAAATACTGGAGCAGATGCAAAACTGTAGAAATACAAATTGGATCAAGATGAATTTTATCTTTTTGGCTACTTTTGCTCTTTAAAATTTGTCCCTTCTCTCATTTCAGATCACCTGATCAAGGGACAGGCAAAGCACTGGAAGCTATTCGTGCATTGCTAGGGACTTGCTTAGGGGTGGGTAGGAGTTTTGAAATACTTTAAAATGTTTATTTTGTATTTATTTATTTTGATGCTGTTTATTGATTTTCCCTCTTGCAGAGCGGACCTGTCACAAATGCCCTTCATAAATCCTCATGGACGGTTTCTCACATAAGTTTGAGCCAAAGAATTGTTAAGAAAATATTAAAGTAATTTCGATTTCTGCCAAGGATCCTGACCTTCCCTCTTCATAAACAGCACAAACATGTCAAGGAAATCTCCAGAATAAAGGCAGTGTGTTAAAAAACATACTGCTTGCTGCCTATAGACAGTCTTCATGGGATAAAAATTAATCATATCTCCCTGTTATACCTCACTTAGCAAATTTTTCACAGTGAGAGCCAAGGTTAGTGTTCACTGGTCCTCTATTGAAGTCTGCCTCCTTGGCACTGAGCCAGACAGAGACACCAGTGGGAAAAGCAGAAAACAAGTAAACCAACCTAATTCAGTAAAATTCAGGAGATTCCTCCCCATGGTAGTCTCTGCAGGGCCCAGAAGATGCTATGATATTCGTTTCAATGAGCACCTTGCTGGGGTGCCATGATAGCATCATAGGGACTCCCAGGGTTCAGGCCTGTGGCTGCTGTGGGCAACTGTCAGTGCCCAGTGTAATAAAAGCTTCCAAAAAGACAGTAAAAAGTGTTTTATAAAATTGGGATCCATAATTAATGAAGGAACGAGCTTGCCATTCCCATACTCTGGTCAGTTCTTTACCTTTACTTGCTCTCCTGTTTGAAACAGCAAGCACTTTTGTGCACCTCAGGCATTTTTTTTTCACTCACCTGAGCCACAATCGTTTTGGCACCTCAGAGCCTCACCTTTGTGAGGCTATTAGAAACTAGTTCATGGCATTTGCTCGGAGCGCAGTCCTATTGTCATGCCTTGAGTGAAAGACCAGATTTTATTTGGGCTTATATTTCCTCCACTCAGAGTGCTGTATACTTCATGTCAGGCTGGGAGGTAATCCTTTGAGCATGTTGTGTAAGAATCAGAGATAGCAGCTTTTTTTTTTCTCTATTAGTCTCCAGTGTACAGTGCATTATATGAAGTTCTTCAAATCATGGCTTAATATAAGTCTCAGTTATGTTTGTGTCTTCATGTCTGGGACAGTAAACCTAATTTAATTTATCTTTTCTGGTTGATCTGAGGAGTTTAAAAAATGAGTGTTGGCAAATACATTCACAGAAAGAAAGTAATAAAAGTTAATTTTCTTGTTAACAAATACCACTGTTGGTGAACAAGGATTTATGGAGGTCATTTGGGAATCTGATATGTATTATTTCATTGCTACAGTAGTTTGATAGGGCTCTTCCTGATTTACAGTTCCTATTCTGTCTGAGCTTTGTAGCAGTCAGTTATTATTAAGTAAAAGCATACAGTATGATATCTAATGAATATTTTTAGCTGAAACAAAGTAGTGCAGGTACAGGGTCTGACAGTGCCATAAGTGATGGCAAGGAAAAATATACTAGTTCTGTAGCTGCTGCACAAATAACCATGGTGCTGAAAAGCTTCAAGGCCCTCGAGTGCAATTGCTGAGAGTATCTGTACCCCACACTGGCTGCGAACTCCAACCCCTGTGCAGGAATAGCCTTACAGTTTGAGTCCCTCCCCAGTCATAACTGGGATAACTGGGAAACTTTCCCCACTGTTATTTTTTTTCTCTTGAGATACCACCATAAAAGCTCTGAGCAAATTCTGACTCAAAGAAGGACCAATACTCAGGCTCCATGAAAATCACGGTCTGCTCTTTGCATATACCAAAGCATGGGCAGCAGAGTGAGCATTACTATGGTGAAATGTAGGTGCTGCTTGCAGGGAGCTTTGCTTCTGAATTTCCAGCTGTTTGAGCTTGTGTTTTAAGTTCCATCTCCGCAAATTATAAAGCTCCTACCAAACTGTGAATCATTGCTTTTATTGGTGCAGGTCTCATGTCTGAGGTGTTTTTCTTTATAGGTGAATGCTGTGTAATTAGACAATCTGTATGGCAGCTGAGTTATGATACTTGAAAGTGCAATATCTGGATGCATAAGCTAATGACTTTCATGAAAAATGAAAAATCATCAGTCAGATATTGCAGTAGTCAGAGTCTTTACAATTAATGATAATCAATAATAAATAGAGATAGGTAGATGGTTTTCAACAAGTTTGAATTGTTGAGTTTGGAAGTCTGCTTACTAATCATGAATGGCAGCTACCTATCTAATTTTATACCCTCATGCTGTCATGTGAGGATATCAGTCTTCAGAAGTATTGAATATATTGTCTTCTGGTGTAAATAGTGCTTACCTGACATCTAGCTGGATCATCTCATTCCTTGGTTTAAATTTAGCAGTAACGACCACATCCAGTTTCTGCCCGAATGGAGGGTCTCTTCTCGCTGAGTTTAATAAGAACCTAAAAAAACCAGGCAGACCCCAAAATGAGACATACACAAAGATCATGCAGGAACCCAACATGTTTAATCTTAGCTATTCAGATATTCCCTGTGGAGATGGTTTTGAAGTGTGTGCCTGGAGCAGGTTACCGAACACCACTCACTCCTCTGTGGAGATGGTCACAACCCAAAACTTCAGGCAGAAACACCTGAAAACAGTGTTCAAGTACAGAAGTTTGTGATTTTCCTTCTTCTTAATAATGGGATCAACTCTCAAATCTGTGCTTTAAGCCCTGAAAAATTGCATTCAAGAAGTCTCTGCCTATTTTGTTGTTCTTATTTTGGTAAATCCAGGTCTACCAAACACTCATGAGTATACTCGAATTAACTTTTGTGCAGTAAAAATGCTATCCATCAGCTGTGTCTGTAATCTACACGCAGCATGTTTTCCTGCCTATCCAAACAGATTAATCACAGATAGCTGAAGTTGTCACATAGTTATTGTGTGACTATCGCTATATCTTTTGTTTTCTTTTGTTTAAAGAAAATACTACTTGAATGATAGGAAAAGTGACTGCACACTTAACTGAGTGAAAGTGATTTTAAATCAGAGCCTAATAACTTTGTTCAGATGGATATGTTAATGACTCGACACTCGTGCTGATGTTAATTAGATTATTCTGAAAGAGTTTCTAACAGTTGGTGCACTTGGTCAGTATATGAACAACAGTGTTTATCTCCTCGGTAGTTTCCTGATCTTTCAGTATGAATAATTGGAACATTTTAGTACAGGAAACTCAGTATTTCATCTCAGGCCAAACGTAACGCATTTCATTTTATTTTTTAGGCAGAAATGCAGCAATACATCAAAATAATGAGAGTTTGTAAATCCATGGATATGGTTCTATGATTACAGCTGAAAGTATTTGTAGGAAGAAAGCCTTGCCATCTTTTTTGTGCTGTCTTATTAAATGGGTCCTTCTAAACATTTTCTGTCTAGGCTCTTCTTTTGTTTAAAGCTACTGAATCAAGTAATTCATCATTTATATGCTACAAAGATGCAGAACTGTGATCAACAGAAAATGAGCGCACCCAGTATCTCTTAACTGCTTACAGACCCTCTGTATATTGTATACAGAATTTGCTGTTTCTGAAGAGAATCTCAAGTGATCAACCAAAAGGATATATGTGTATTTTTTATCTCAGCAGTTTTCTGTACTTGTCAGACAGTACAGCCTGAATTTTACTGTTTAAAAGTTCAGACTCCACCAATATTTGCCACGTTGCAATCATGTTAAATTTTTCCACACTTAATTTGAATACATTTTTCTTCCTTGAGAGCTCTCTACCAGTCCTGAGTGGTTCATTTTCTGTAGCCTACTTATTAAGTGCAGATGTAAAATGCTTGCACTGATAGGTAACGATCAGCAGGTCATATTTATAAATAGGGGTGAAATGGAGATGTTTTAACCCAATTGAAAGGTCTCTTGGATTTGACACAAAAAAGGTAGAAAAAGCCTCTCTGGTCACACAGTCTGAGTGGGGTGACCTCTTTCATCTGCAATACCACCTGCAGTAAAGCTGCATTTAGTGGGTTTTTTTATAACACTATAATTCTGTGCTGAAAACCATGAAAGGCTTGTAAATCTCACACAGTTGGCAGCAGGATTTTCTCCTTTCCTGATAATACTCCCTCAGGCAACACCCCATCGTATATTTTGTATTTGTAGTGCAAACCCTGCACTCAGACCTGAACCTGCTTCTTACCTACATTGTGTGGACAGGAGCCCAAGTTTGAGTTTAGAGAAAATACAGAAATGCCCAGAAGCTCAAGCCCATACTGCTTCTCACTGTCAGAATCAGTAGAACCTGGTGGTCTTTGGCAGTGTGTCTACAGAGAGCTGGGTCACAAGGGATTGCAGTCTTTAACCTATGTTGTGGTTCATGGTTAGGACCTAAGACAAGCCTAGAAACAAGAGTCAGTGCAAAAGCTGTGCTTTCAGACCAAGCTATTCAACGCTGCATTTCTGCACTCCTTCAGGTATTTTACTTCTTGTCTTAATCTGCCAGACAGTCTATAAAGGGCCTTCTGAAACAGGAAAGAAATGCAAAGTCTGTTTGGTTTAAGGAATTCATAAATTTTGTCTGGCTTTATCTCTGAAATGTCATATTTCTTGAGCAGATCTGAACTAGAGCTATGCTGGGATCTTTTTTGGATCAAAAGCTCAGATTTGCTTTCAGTGTAAGGGTTTTATGTGAAACCTCAAAGAAAAAGTCAAAAGCTATAAATTTGAAACCGTGACCACCTTCTCCCTTCAAACTATTTTTAATTCACAGTGACCCTTAATATAAGAGGAAAGGCCAAAAAAATAGAGAGACAGGCATTTTTATTGAAAGCTGTGAGAAACAGCTGGGGAGAAGGTGTGTGTGAGCTTTCCAAAATGAGGTATTATACACAGCCCAAATGGCAACTGTCAGGTCAAAAAATAGAGAACAGCCTCCATGTATTTCTGCTTACTTTATTCTTGGACTATGCTGAATTTGGGCAATGTCTACCAGGCAGTCAGCCCGGGTTGTTCTCTGCCTCTGTCAGGAGGTGGAATTAGCAAGTCTGGGACAAGTTTCCGTCCCAGCTACTTTGTCAGCTGAACGTCAATATATTAATTCATTTCAATCTTGACCAGGGGTCCTTCCCCGTACGGAGATGAACAATGTCAGAGAATGATTTCTTGAAAGTTTAGTTCCTTTGCAGGATTATCGAGGGAAGAGCTACTCTTATTTTTTAAGCAAGAAAATCAGAAATGAGCCTGTCACCTTTAGAGAATTACATGGTGATTACGACTGAACTGATGTTTTCTTTAACAAGGCAGACGAAAATTGCCTAACTCTCTTTTTTTTTCTAGGACAGTATTTTCCACTTAGTATAATTCCAAATTTTGCTACCAAAAACTGTCTTGTACAGACTTACCAGTGAGTTTGTAATTGTTTTATTTTATCTGTGTGACTAATGAAACGTGTATGATGAAGGACTGTACTAAGAGGCAAATGAGGATATTAGGAGGTTTTTTTATGTCACAAGTTTTATATATTAAATGTGGAAATTAAATTAGGCTTCAGTACTCAAGAAATTTATATCTTGGCCCTTGTTATACTTCACATATTTAATTAAAATGATAATATATTTGGCTGCTGTTATACTATTGTTTTAAAAGAAAGTAATTTCTTGTGGGGCCTTGTTTGGGTTGTGAATTAAAAAATGTGCAGATGCAGAAATAATAACTCTGTTGGGAGAGTGGTCAGAGCCTATTGTTGAGAGTTTATTTAGACCTCCAGTAAATTAAAATTAAAATGCCTCTCCAAATTAAGGTTTCTTATAATTGTGGCTGTGCATTAACGTTAGAGATGGAAACATTTTCCTGATGATTTCCCCTTGTCTAGCTGTTGCAATTACAGTCCCAGAACTCTGGAGTTTCATAAATCCCAGAGTAACACACTAATGTATCCATTTCCTTTATCTTCTACTGTAGTTAAAAGAAGAGCTGTCTTTTCAAAGACACAATGATTGGAGTGACTTATGCTGACCAGTTCCAATTTTCTCTCCTTGTAAACTCTATTTAGTGTTACAAAAACAATTCAAAGGCAGATTGTAGGTGCCACAGATCTCCTCTGACCTTTAAATCAAATTTAGTATTTCACTCTGTAGTAGGCCACCAAGCAAAACTTGACAGCTTAATAAAGTGGAAATTTTAGGCAATAAATCTGAGAATTCTTCCATCATTCATGAGAAAAGAGATCAAAGCTTTGCCTTATTGTTGAATATCTCCCAAACAAGAGCTTCTGAAACCTGGGTAGAATAAAAACTTGTGTTGTCAGAAGTGAATTCTCCTGCCTTAAATAATGTACCAGGAAACATCTTACCACCTGCTTTAGCTCTGGGATAGCCTCATGACATGAAGCAGTCAAATTGTGTAAGATCAATTAATGCAATGCTGTGACTACATTATCAGTGATGAGCTGTGAATTTCAATGCAGCCAAACCTGAAAGAGCTCCTTTCCCCCAAAATAAAGGGTATACTTTAGAAAGATGTTTGGCCAAATACCAAATAATTTGGGTCAAACTGGGATAATTTTACTCCCCATAATTCACATAGAATGGTGTTTCCCTGCTCTAGACTCAGTGAGAGGAATACTTGTCAGTCCTTGTCAGGAGTAATATGATGCAGATATTTATGAAAACAGCTGCACTTTTTCTTTACTGACAAAGCAGTTTTACAGAAATACCTGGTTTTGACAGTAGTGTGTGCTCAAAGTTGAGGGCACCGTGAAAGGCGCTTGAGGTAATGACGATGGGAAGTGAAGCTTTGGGATTAAAAGCAGAAAAAAGCCCCAAAGAGAGCAATTAAAATGTTTGAGACTGCATCACAAACAAACATCATTTCTGGGTAGGGAAAAAAAGCCCTTCAGGTACAAAACTCAGAGAATGTCTGGCTTTCATTCAAGGGGGTGTGTGATTATGATGATCGGCCTGAAGTGTGTTCTTCAGCGACCTGCTAAAGCAAGACCTTATGCACCATAGACAGGTAAGAATGATGTTCAGTTGTGCAAAACCCCATGCCAGAAATACCTGCCTTTTACAAAGGTGTAGGACCTTCCCTCAAATCCTCCAGTGTTTTACCATGGTTTGTTGCCTTGTTTCTACAGGTGTTGTATTTTTACTGCATTGCATATGCTATACCCCTTTTGATTTCTCCACGGATGTTACCACCCATGACTCTACTTCCCCAATAAGAAGTATTGCACTCTCCTTAGTCATATCTCAAACACAGGCTAAACTGGAAAAAAATTTCGCAGCAATTTACTGAAGGCATGAAAAAACCCAAAGTATTAGAGCTGGGTTAGTGAGTAACAGCACCAAACTGACCACTGTCTGACATATCCTTTAATAGTATTTGTCAGGGAGTGCTTTTGAAGGTCTGGTCTGTCTTACCTAAACATACGGGTTTCCAGCATGATATCTTGCCTTTAAGGATTTGGCAATTTTAGAAAGCAATAAAACCACCATGTAATGTACGCAGCAATGGGAAGATGCGCATGAGGGGTTGGGCTGGAGACGTTAGTGCTGTTTGTCTTTGCAACTGAAGAGATTGTGTGAAGTGGTTGGTATTTTAAAGTCCTCCTTGAAGAAGAATGGATTGAAGCTCCCTGTTTACAGACATTGTACTTGTCTAAGAATGCATATTTTGTAAAATACTAGAAGTTCTGAAATAGACTTTTTTGTTCTATACAAGAATGAAACTCAGATCTTTTCAAGTTGCTCAGGAAAGAGTGTGACGTCTGCCCCAGATACCCAGAGCTGTGCAATCAGAGCATTTATCTGGACATCATCAGGCAGGTGAGACAGGACCTTGGATTTTCCATGTCTCATGTAAGTTCCTTCTCTCTCATGTATTGATTAGAAATTTGACTTTGAACTTGGAAAAAGTTTCTATTTCTATGAGTGAGCATGTTCTGGTGGGGAGAAAAATGGATTATTTCACTTTCCACAGAAGAATGTCATCTTCAACTCCTGGGTGAACTAGCCTAGCAGTACCCACAGTGTGATTTTTTTCAGAACAAGGCAGTATCTTTCCATATGTGTTACACTTGCAATGTATCTGTTTGACCTGTGTTTCCCTGAAAAAACCTGCCTAGCTTAGAGGATGAGGTCTGAACTCTGCTCCTTGTAGAAGTCACTTAATGGATTTAATTTAATGGTGTAAGCCTGGGCTGGAACCCTGGGTTTTTTTTTAAGGAATGCCAATGCTGCCACACAGACACCCTCACTCCCATTATTCTAAGTACTTAAAGTAGAATTTAAGCAAGTCTTGGGACCATTTTGCAGATTTTCTGTCTCAGGATGAATTTCTAAGATTGAGAGGACATAGGCTTCCTGTTTGATTGCCAGGTTCCTTTCTAACTCTTTTGAAATAAATCATTAAGTACTTGTGTAATACTAGGACTGTGAAAAAGCCTAGAAGTACCTGTTTGTGTCCCTTTTAAAGAATAAAACCAGGCTTCAAACATTATAAATATGTTCTCTATAAATCCATGGACTTTGCTAGGTATAGTCTTCCATTAGGGATGGGAAACCATTATGCACCATATGAGTCACGTGCACTGACAGTACTTGATAAAAATAGTAAAGGAATTGGAATTTGGAATTTGCTTTTATCAGCTTAATGTAAGTGAGAATTCAGGTGGGATCCATTGTTGGTGCGTTTATTTATTATCTGATATTAGCAAAAAATCTATTATTTCAATGGAAATGTCAGTTGCTATGTGTGTAATTACATTTCTTTCCTCCTTTTTTTGCATATGTGAAATGAGAGACATACATTAAAGTCCAGTAAAATCTGCACACAGGAAGGGAAAGTGATTCTGCAGGGGGAAGCACAAGGATCCACACTCCCTATATTTGTGGGAGCTGTTAAAGAGAAAAAAACATTAAAAGCTGGGAGGATGAGTGAAATAAATGGAGAATGAGTGAATTAAACATGTCCAACAATGGAGGATCCGATACCTTTCCAAAATGTAGCTGAGCTCCCACTGATCTTTTTTTATGAGCCTGGAAGGAGAAGATGTGGTGAAAGAGGCTGAAGAAAAGCAGCTGTTATGTAAACAGCCATTGGGAGCTGCAGGCTCCCCTGGGTGACACTATTTACTCACTCTTCCGCACTGATGGGAAACCAGTTGCCAGCATCAGTTTTCAAGCCCAAGCACTATCAGTCCCATTGCGTGGAGACATTTTTCAGCTATAGGCAGTTGCATGGACAAAAATGATTGCTGGAATGATGACCAGGTTATTTCAGATGTGTGCTATAGAGTAATATCTTTGTACAGGAGTCTGGGTCAAAGGCTGAGCTGGCAGCTGATCTGAAACAGTTATTCAAAACGAAAGATTGAGACCTGCTTTTATTGTAGCAAGAGCCTCTGAGGTATTTTTTGGTTAAGGAGCAGAGGAGATGGGGGAAGTTGCCTGCCTCCATTCCTCAGTAGGGGGCTGTGGCCTAAAACTGAAAGTTTAAAACATGTCTATTTTTCACATAGATCATTGAAGCAGTCGATCAGTGCGGGTGCTCAACTTTGTGGGATTCCGTCGCTTTTTCTGATCATTTTTTAGCATCTGCAGTTGCAGAAAATAAAAAAATTAAGCAACCAAAAGCACCTTATTATAGGAAATACAATTTTTTTGTCAACCTTGCAAATAGGAGAAAAGGGCTTAAGTTCTTTCTTACGAACATTATTCATTGAATAGTAACAGATGAATTTGCTCCCAAAGTAAAGATATATTATTTGAAATTGGTCCCATATTTAAATATGAAATGAGTTGGCATTTTGTCATGTCAGCTAATGAAACTGCTGGGAAAAATCTGAGAATGAAAAATAGACAATTAAATGGTTTCTTTGAAAACAAAAGAGGGATTTGCATATCTCTCTATAATGATGAGTTTGCAGTTCTTTTCATCCAGGATGCCAACAAAGTGTAAATGTAAATCTGTGATGTGTCTACTTCAGGTTACCGGGATAAGAGTGCTTTGTGTTGTTGCTGTCATCTGCAAAGACAGACGCCCCAGGCCAGGAAACACTGAAAAAGCAGCAGATAACCGTTCCCTTTCATAATGCCAGGACTATAATTCCATCAAATATTCTGCTTGCAAAAAAGGGCTATAAGAAGTTAATACAATGGGTGTCCCTGAAAGCTCAGAATTCATTGCCTTAGGTGTTTGTGGTAATTGTAGCACATTCCTGTAGTTAAAAAAGGAGATACTGCAACTTAGGAGATTGTAACAGCTCCTGTGGCATGTTTCAGTGTAGGCAGGTCTAGGATGAGGCAAAGGAAATGGTGTTCTGGGAGAGACCACCGGTCAGTCAGTCCTCTGCACAACAATGTTCAGTGAGGCTGCGTTGTTGAGGCAGATGGCTGTAATTTATGGGGCATGATGCCTGTAGTGAGGGGAGAAGGATTTAAGGAAATCAATAGGAAAAAAATCTCAAATATTTGCATGGCACAGCGTTACACTCTCATATTCCACATGACATGAGACCTCACTTGGAGTACTGTGTACAGTTCTGGTGTCCTCAACATAAAAAGGATGTGCAACTGTTGGAGAAAGTCCAGAGGAGGGCCACAAGGATGATCAGGGACTGGAGCACCTCCCATATGAAGATAGGATGAGAAGGTTGGGGCTGTTCAGCCTGGAGAAGAGAAGGCTACGTGGAGACCTCAGAGCAGCCTTCCAGTATCTGAAGGGGGCCT
>JAOEHY010031325.1:6210-27760 GCA_025447955.1 Psilopsiagon aurifrons | reverse complement strand
CCCTCCTCTGGACTTGTTCCAACAGTTCCATGTCCTTTTTATGTTGAGGACACCAGAACTGCACACAATACTCCAAACAAGGTCTCCCAAGACCAGAATAGAGGGGCAGGATCACCTCCTTTGACCTTCTGGTCATGCTCCTTTTCATGCAGCCCAGGATACGGTTGGCTTTCTGGGCTGCAAGCGCACACTGCAGGCTCATGTTCAGTTGCTCATCAACCAACACCCCCAAGCCCTTCTCCACAGGGCTGTACTGAATCACCTCTCCACCCAACATGTAGCGTGCTGGGATTGCCCCTGACCAGGTGTAGGGCCTTGCACTTCACAAGAATCTCCAATCTTATGAAAACTGAAGGAAATCAGCACACTGTTGCATTCACTTCCTGCTTTGAATTAGTCAAGAAAGTGACAGCCACCAGTTTCCCTGGGTTTTTTTCACTCAATCATAGCTCTCCTCATACTGTTTGTTCCAACACTGATTCTCTATTAGTCATTTTCCTACATAAGCTATATAAATTACAACACAGTGTCACTGGAGTGTGATTCAGGGATGGAGATTTTCTTATTAAAAGAAAATGACCTTGCTTTTTAATCTTGAAGTCAAATCCTAAGTGTTAGCAAAGACTCCTGAAAGTCATAATCAGCAGTTGTATGGCTTTTATACTGTTCCTGGTATAAATTGCTTCTGAACATGCCTTCACCTGTCAGTTCTGTTGAAATATTCTTGAATGTCATAAACTACATCTTAAAGCCAGGTGTTGAGAGAATCCCTATTATTATCGCTACATTGTCAGCAACAATAAAAACAGCTAATAAGTGATGATAGGGATGTAAACGTCTGGTTCCTGTGTACAGCTTGTCATTTGCAGTCACATCTAACACTGCGAGAGGAGTCTTTGGAAGTGGTTGCTGAAAAAATTGATGTCTTCTGGGAAACGGCTCTGTAAAAGAAGCATCCATGTTTAATTCCACTTTATCTTTTCTGACTTAAATGTGCTCATAAAATAAGTGTAGGCTGATGAACATGTACACGTGTATTAATGACATTTAATTTAAAAGGCCCATTCCAGCCTTTAGCAGATCAGAATGGAGGCTTAGCCGCACTGACTCGGGCAGTGTTACCAAAGCCTTGTTTAGAGAATGAGTCAGTAGCTTTGGCTTGCAATCCAGAGACAAATCAAAAGAGGAGGTATCTTGCACGCATGTTGCCACTGTCCTGAACACAATATCACATTATTCCAGTGCCTTGATACATCAGGTCTATTTGTTCTCTATTTTGTATAGGTTATAATCAGGGACTCACTAATATCTGTCTCAGAAAATTGTTTATAGAAGTCTATTTTTGCACCTGTCATGCAAAAATAATTAAAAAGTGGGCATGAAAGGGAATTGCCTATCATGCCTGGGTGAGACTTGTCCTTGTGCTTTGCCTTATCCGGGTTCCTTGGTTTAACAGGTCTGTTAAATATCTTTTGCAGGAAATCTTTTTCCTTATACATACTGTGTATATTTTGCCTCTTACAACATATTAAATTGCCCATGTAAGAAGAATACATGAATTATTAATACTGTACCAGGAAAGACAGTGTAGGGGCAACAGAGAGAATATTACATGATGTGATAAAGCAACCACAAGTTTCAGTTAGATGCCTGGGTAAATGGCTCTATAAGAAACTCTGTGGCTTGTTGCTCAGTGCATAACCAGTTGATCTCAGCCCCTGCTCACTGTGGTTATCTCTTTGAGTTTTTAGGTTTTAAGCACAAGTTGATACAAAAGCTTCCACAAATTATTAAGTGGGAAGTTCAACTGTCTTTAAATGGGAAATGTAGTTCCTTGCCAGTTTTAAATCCAACTGACAGGAAGATCCAGACTTTCCTGCTTCATCTTAATCTCTTTGCGGGATTAATTGGCTAAATTTTCAGCACCATTTTTTTTTTTTTTTTTTTTTCCCTGATGAATTATTCTTTTTGGCTGGGAGTGGAATCCTTTGTTTTCCACATCAGTCTGTATTTTCCCACCTCAGCTTATTTCATTAGCTTTCCTAAACGTGAATGCATTCCTGCATGTCTTAAGGGCTTTGTAACTGAATATTGCCTCCAACTGACCACATGCAAATTACCAAGCAAGGCACAAATTTGAGGAAAGCAATAATTTTGTCCACACTGGGAAAATGGAGACTGGGAAATGCAGATCTGCCACTTCCAAAACATCTTTTTCTACCTTTCTAGTGTTGGGGTTTTTGGGGATTTATTTCTTTGTTGTTTTGTCAGGGTTTTTTGTAGATGAGGGTCAGAGACCATTTTGGCCTACAACACAGACTTTGTGTTTTGTTTTGTGTCAACTTCATGTTGCCAGTTCTTTTCCTCTGACTGAAGTCAAATATCAAACTGCAAATCACTCCTTCATCTATTACAGTGTGAGTCAGAGAAAAAAACCTTTATACTTTTTAGGAAATAATTGGGTAATGCTATAACAGGACCTAAGAAAATCATGGTAACAGGCTGTCATAGGCTTTCAAAGCAGAAAGGGGAAAACTGTTTCACGAAAGACTTTAAACAGTTGTATCTGCAGACTTCAGCTGAACAAATTGCACGTGGGCAGAGAGGAATAAATGAAGTACTTAGATAAATTTTTTAGTCTGCATTGTTCCTGTCCAAGCTTTACAATTTTGCAGATAATTTTGAGCATCTCAAAATTTTAAGTTATTTTTATCCTCTAAGAAGTATCTTCTACATAAATAGTTGTTGCTAATGTATTATAAGCTAGGATTAGTTTAATTAGTGGCTTCACAAGAAAGTAATGACTATTTAAGCCCTGAAAATAAGCTAATTATTTTGTATCACATTATTGCTAATGTTGTCTTCAGTTCTCATAAGGTTGTGTGTTCAAAATGATGGATGGCAGACATGCTAATTAATGTATTTCTTGGAATCATGTTGCCAGTTTTTTATAACACATTAAAAATCCTCTTTTATGCAACACTTCCTATATATTGCTATTCAGGGTAACTGACACCCTGATTCAGTGGTTTTTTGTAAGGTTATATCACCATCAAAGTTGCTCATACAGTTGCACAAGATACAACAGTCATTTTTCCCTAGTACTCTGCTGAAAAACCTATCAGTTTAATTATTTGCATGTTTTCATGAATTCCTTCTACTTATATTACTTCATTACATTTCATTCAAAGCAGTTAAATAACTCCAAATTAATAAGTAGAATCTGAGTATCCGGACTTCTAAGAGTCAAGATCCCTTCAATAGCATCTGAAAACTTCCTGAAGCATCTCTTCGCAGTAGTCCTTATCCTACCATTCCACCACTGCATGCTGTGATTGGACCTTACACCACATATCAGGAGATGGGAGTGGAAAGTCCGTAAGATCCACAAGTTTCATATAATGCAATGGAATCTAAACTTACATCAGTTTTCTGTAACATGTTTAAAGGCATATGAAATATCTAGCATTTAATTCTTATCTATGCTTTTCTTTTTTCTGGATATGATTCTTGTCTTTTCTTTAAAATCACAGTTTACTTTTAAGTCCACTTGTTCTTACTTTTCCGATGTAATATTTCTTCATTGTTGCAATTTCACATTATCTGTACTTCCTAGTCCTTGAACATTTTTCACATGCCTACATACACATTACACACACATTCCAAGATCTCAGCTGTGTATTTGCAGTTAATGATTCAGTTTATCCTGACATACAAACTCTTACAAAGTGATGATAAATGATTCCTGATTAGATAGTGGATATCGACAAAAGAGCACTGGAATTGAGCAGATGAGGTTTTGGCTCTACTTTTAACTGGCATATTGTTTCTGGTTCATCTTAAATTTCCCATGGTGTTAGTCAATGTAAATCCCTGCACGTCTGCCTTAAAAAAAAAAAAAAAAAAAAGAGTAGAGATACATAATAGAAAAAAATATAGGATTTCAATAAACATAAACATCTCTTTCTCAAATGGAATAATGCAAGCATGCAAGCATACATATTTTACTGCAAACCAAATTGCTCACAGAAACTTACTACACTATTATTCAGCATCTATGCAGTTTCTGCTGCTGGTTATTGTCAAATAAAAAATTATTATGCTCCGTTAGACAGCTTGTGCCTTTAAAAAAATTCCTCTGAATGTCTTAGGTGAAGGCCCCTTCAATAAGGACTGATAGGGTTTTAGTTCTGCAGCATATCCATTTCCCATATGTGGAATTTCCCACAATGTCATCTTATCTAATCATTGCTTGGTAATGCTGGCTCCATCAGAAATCTTCCATAGAAAATGAGAGTACCAACCTTTGTCTCCTACTGAAAATGCTCATAAATAATGGCATGTTGTGACACCAGTCAGTAAGAAAGCAAAGAGCAGTTCCAACGTTCTGAAAGGCAGAGGGCTATGAAGGAAGAGTAATCTGATTCTTATTTTAATTTTGTATCAGAGGCTTCCTCAGATCTAGATTGTCCCAAGTCCTTGAAGGAATATTAAGGGGAAAGTCACAGCTTTCTGGCAACAGCCAGACAACAGTTAAACTGTGGCTGGTTGGGTGCAGTCACAGTCCTTTTTTTATACTCTTAAGTTAAAGCTCAAAAATGTGAGCCCCTGAATTCTCCCTGATGAAATTCATACCAGCCTGCAAAGGATCAACTGTGGAGGTAAAGCCAATGTATTCATGTGAGAGCTTGTGCATACAAACGTGTGTAAACAGGCAACTCCAGACACATGCATTACACTCATGTTTTCTTCTGACGTTCCTATCAACTCAGTGTTGCTCCCATTTATTATTGTTGTAACTGGATGTTTATTAATTTTATGTTCAATATTTTGATCATAAAACATATCCCAGCCTTCATTTATTACACCTTCCTCACAAACCCAGCTAGGAATCTCTCACAGGCCATCTTGGCTACAGATCCTTCTCAGATACTTCTGGTTGATGAAACAATTATTTTTTTTTAAGTCTCACTGACATTATGATCCCAAGAGCATAGTATGAGTTAAATATTTGCTTATTATAATTGCACATTTCACATGCTAGAAGCAATTTCTGTATTATATTACTGGAACAATATTCTGTACTATGGAACTCTCTAATAAGGAATCAAATTCAATCAGACTTGAAAACTATTCATGTGAATGACTACCATTACTTGATATTATCCGTAATGCAATAAACTGAGTATTTGATAATAAGGCTGTTATATTAGGGATATGCATAACCTATTTGTTATGTATCATATGAATCACAGAAATGGTGTGCTCAAAATTAATTATATTTTAGGGTATATCTGAATTACAGCTAATCAAAAAAAAAAAATTCACTTTAAATGTGTTTTATAGAGAAAAATAATAGATATGGTGCTGTGACCTCATCTTTGAAATAGCTTTTCTTAATAAGCTATGCATGCTACCAAGAAAGTTTATTCACTACATAGATGTCTCGCATTGCAAGCTGCAGCAATGATGGCTACAGAGTATGACCTTTCAAAGAAATATTACACAATATGAAAAATATTACATCAGCTTTCAAAGTAGAAAACTTGAAAGAACTTATGAAAATAAAAGCATTTCAAAGTCAAATATTTTATATGAAGTGTTACCCATGGGAGCTTTTTTCATAAATACATAAATGCATCTTTTGGGGACTGCCCATAATTGCTGTATTGCATATTCTTATTTATTCTTGGAAAACTGATTTCTGATTTTGAAAATAAATCAATTTGGGCTTTTTCAAGTAATAGGGACAGGCAGAAAATATGTTTGCATTTGATTATAGTAATTACATATATACATGAGTATCTTTTAGTTCTTTATTAAGCTCATTGAGAATGACTTTTTATCTTAAAGCAGAACTACACCCCAGCGGAAGGGAGAAATATAACTCACAAAGTAGGCAATCCCACAGTATGCAGATCTGATAGTGAGCTGCATCCTTATGAGATACATATATATATAAGGGATGCAGTCTGAGGTGCCACCAGGTGAGTCAGGGGTAGTAAACACCACTGATGTTCATCCTTGAAGGGAATGCGTAGAGAGTTCATTGCAGACTTATGGAAAGGGAGGTAAAAAGAAACCAAAGGAGAAAGCAGAAACAGAGGTCAAATCCTCTGGCCCCAAAGAAGGAGAAAGTATAGCCTGGGCAGTATTCAAAGAGCAACTGAATAGAGGACGGTTAGACACTATATGCAGAACAGGAGTTACTTTTAAGGAAGTCCTCTCTTATCATTAAAAAAAGTTTCATATGTGCAGCTATACCAGACCTCTAAAGCAAAGCTACGTGAGCTTCTGGATGGGGCCTGGGGCCCTGGGCAGGAGGTCATTTCCAGCAGCAACTTCTGGCCGCTGCCTGACCTGCCTGCCGTGGTTCACCACTCCTTCCTTGCCATGTCTGTCCTTCTCCCTGCCCACACTGCAAACACTTGGAGAGTGCTTGGTGCCTACAGCTTGAAAAGCTCACTTGGGGTGCTCAAATTTGACAGAAGGAGTATTTAGCTAATAAGTGCTATGGTTGTGTCAACCCTGCCATGGCTCAAAAAACTACAAATAATATCAGTCATACTTACGAGTTTGTGAGTTAATCCTAGTATCTTTAAAATATCCATCAGATTTAGCAAATGTTCTCTGGCCTGTCTTGTGAAAGGCTCTCAGAGTACTTAGCATTTTCTCCCATTATTCCTGCATATCAAACACATGTGGCTTCTTTTAAACTTGTATTTAGACAAAAATTATTGATCTTGCTTCTTCATCAAGCTATTGCAGGCAAATTCAAAACCAGGGAAAAAAAATACATCAGTTTCTTGTTTTTATTGACATCTCACAGGAGTTTAAAAATCCAGTGAAATAGTTTTGTTGAATTATGTCCTGCCAGAATTTGTAACAATTCTGCCCTTTTTCTCTTAAATCTTTAGTTTTGCTAATTACTCTCCAAGATGGTGTGGATAATCCTAGTGAAGATGCAAGGTTTCTCTGGTCATATGCAATGTCAAGGCTTCCAATCAAATCTTCAAAAAAAGTATATTATCATACAACAATTTGAATTCTGAGAATGTTACAAAGAAATTTTAAAAGCTACTGAAAATGTAACTGTTGACAACCAGCACAAGTAGTTCCATAATTGCTTCTATCTCTGTTTTATACATATATATGGACTTTCAAACTCATTTATTGGCTTTACTGACATGAATAACCAAAAGCATGGTTTTATAATGATTTGTCATCCAGTATTAGATTTTAAAAAATGTAATTAATTTTGCATTGGCCACAGTTAATGATGAGCTTGTTAATAATTTTGAGGTGAAGCCAAGAGCTATTAGCTACATTAAGGACCAGTTTCAAGAAAATGACTCCTTTAATAATCCCCAAAATTAGTTAGAATGTTTTTTCCCCTTTCATAAAACCATTTTAATGTATATAGATATGTTAAAATCTATAGACAAGATAGGCTTTGAGGAAAACTGATCATGCAATTAAAATTATTGACCAATGCTTGAACCAACTAAAATTTTATCAAACTTCTTTAAGATTATTCTAAAGAAATAGCCTTGTGAAATTAGTTGCTAGTTACTGCACTTAAAAATCAACATATCAGTTTATTGTATAGCAAAGGTCTGAACTAGAGTGGGTGACTATTTGGAGGAACTTTGCTGCCACTAGACTTCTGCCAGTTGTCTCGGCTGTCAATCTTACTAAAAAAGAAATTAAGGTTTTCATTGAAAATTTAATTAAAAATAGAATTTAATTGAAAAAATCTCTTTGTCCTAATGTGAGGCCCCTGCTGGGTGGGGAAGCTGAGCATAACAGTGGTCATTGTGCTATGAACTATGGTCATATGACTATGGTCATAGTCTTATAGTCTAAGACTTGGAGAACTTGCAAAAAGAATGAGAACTATGTATGAATAATTAATGTATAAAAAGGCGGGCAAGAAACTTAAATTCTTTTTCTAGCAAACCTCTTTATGATTTTCAGAAAGAAGGACTGTATTAAAAATAAAATAAAAATCTTAAAAATAAGTGTCTCAACACAGAGTGCTATGAAAAAAATAGACTTAAAACTTATTTTGAATAGGTGGGAGGAACAGGCCTGTCAAAATCACTGAGAAACACAACTGCTCTGTAACTCTAAACTCTGGGTTTGAACAGGAATTTAGAAGACTGAATTTTAGCCTCAAATTTAGCAAATCTTGACCTGAATCTACATTCAATAAAAACATACTGAACTTATGTAAACAGCTATATGAAAATAAAAGTACTGTTTCATAAAAGATTTTAAATTCAATTCCATTCAAAACTACAGTAGATTTTCAATGTTTCTCCACAGCAAATATATAAAAATGTAGGAAAGCCACTTTCCATGGCTTCAGAAGTTTTCATTAGGTTTTCTTCCATTTTTAACATCGCCATAATATATAAAGTACAACCCAAAAATATTACAAACTCAAACTGAAATTTGTTTCAAAATTTAAATATTAAAAAATAAAATCATTATTCTTATCTTATGAGACACTTTTACCCTATTTTTCCTATATGAAATCTCAGTGAACTTGGCGTGAACTTGATATAGCGCCAAGAGCTTCTGTATGTATTTCAGTAGATATTCAGAGCAAAGCAAACCCCAACACAACAACAGATTGCAAGAAGGGGAGAAGAGAATCATCCCCCAAGGACAAACTCCATCCCCTAACATTTTAAAAGATGTTTGGCCTCAAACTAACAAACCTGGACACAGGTCATTACTGCAGCACAGCCCTCCCCAAATAAAAAGCAGTGACTGTCCAGTGCTTGTTCTGTGGACATAGCATGGCTTTATGGTTGTCTTTAACCACCTCTGGAATTTAATAGTGTGTCAGTAATTTCATGAACACAAATCCCTTCTCCTGTTCCCCACTCACTAGAACTGCTATTGTAATGGCACTGTAAACCCAAACTCAACCATGGTGCGGCTGGACTTCCCTTAAACAAGAGTGATTCCAGCTGTGCACATGTGTAGGTGGGATGCTGTATTTCCAGCTCCGCATGGAGCCAAGGTTCTCCATGACCACTGCCAACATATTTGTGTAGGCAACACAATCAACAGAAGACGTCATCTAACCTTAAGAAATGAGAAAGTAAATATAAGGAATCTTTAATCTAACCCAGAAATGAATTGTGGAAAATAAAGAAGATATTCAGGAATATCTGCATGCATGGTGACCTTCCCATTTATATGAAATTCTCTGTAGGAAGATGACCTAAACAAGTACTTACAGCTTAATGCAACACAGGGTGTATGTGTGCAGACAGCCTATCCCCGTCCAAGTTCATTCTTGAAAGGCAATATTTCATTGAGAGCAAGAACATACACTTTAAAAATATAGAGAAGTGTAAGACCCTCTAAATGTCTTGCCGGAGGCAATCTGTTTCCTTTCACAGTATTGCTCATGAAACAGGTCTGCAAGGACTGTTCTTAGCACTTCCCATCAGCGCTGCAGCAATGAGGGCACAGTTCTCACCCCAGATCCAAGAGACACTGATGGCTTCTGCAGCTCCATCACAGCCATGCCTCCTGCACATCCCAGCCCCTCTGCCCTACACATGGAACCCACCCCAACCCTGCACAGAAGACTCCTACCAACTGAACTGAGGGCTCTTCTCATCCTACACTACCAAATCGCACCCCAAAACTAAGGTCAGGAGCCACACGTGTGTCGCTGCTGGCATGGAACACAGAATTGCAGGACCCTTCCTCCTGGAGCTCTAGGCGCAGGGTCTCCTCTGTGTCTCCCCTCCACCTCAGAGCCTCCAGGAGGCTGCCTGCAAGGATGCACAGCTCACTCATTTGGTGGAAAGTTGCTGAACCAAATCTGTATATTCTAAAACAGGGTGCTAAATTCAAACCATATACAGGGAAGGAGATGGGCCTATAGAAATAAGCACAAAAAATGCTTTTGTTCTTGTAAGATAAACCCATTTAAACCAATTTCACTTAACTAATGCTTACATTTGATACTGAAATGCCCTCCCAGGTACCTTCAAATTCTACTGAAATGATTAAATATATTTTCTCATATTTGCTTTGATTTTTTGACCTAATAAAATCAGCACACGTTTGGTCAATACATACATTTAGTCAATCCAAATAATAATGCACAAAGCATATAAGTACAAAATATATAGTTTGCTCCTTGTAGCTCTTCTAGTAAGTAGTTACTTTTACATAGGTGTGACTGTGATGCTAAAGAGGATGCGTGGAAGGAGCAGAACTTGAGGTGCAACAGTTGCCACAACCGTAGCCTGTCTCACCATCTCTGTGCTTGATACAGTCTTAATAATGCTCCTTCAACCTGGGACTTTGGCAGGAATAGATGTATTAATAAAACTATCCAATATTAGAGCAAAATCTTGGTGATCTGACTAATGAAAATTATAGGCTTTTATTCCTCCCATTTGAAATAGTAGTTCTCAGTCAATCACTTGTTAACCAGTCTTTACTGAATACTATAGTGGAAAGAAAGAAATTGCACAGCTAAGCAGAAATAGGGGGAAACAAGTATAAATGGAGCCTCCTGGGTCTAAAGTGCATTATCATGGACCTGGGAAGACCAATTTAGGGTACTTTATCTGCAAGAGCAACAGATCTTCACTCTTTACATATCCTCTCAGGTCACTTTCTCCAAATTTCCCCTTATCACTGCAACCCACAGCTCACATGATCCAGCTGGAGTTTCTTCAAGTGCAGACAAGGAAATTCCACTAACTCTGGAAAATCAGGATTTTGGCTTCTTGAAACAGAAATTGCTACAGTTCTGGTGAAAATAAATTCCAGCTGGTTCTAATGAAATGATGCGCTGTCCAAGAATGCTTGGGCATAAGCCATGCCTCTATGCCCATTCAGGGAACATCAGGATGCTACACTAACGCTTAGGACTTACTAGATTTCACAGATGTCGGACATGAACTAGTACAATGTCCCTGGGGGGTGAAGTGGAATTGTTCTGTGACCTATAAATAATACAAAGGAGCTAAGATGGAGAAGATGGAGGAGAAAATGTACACTGCTAAACTCCCAACTTAATGTGCTATATGTGTATTCTGAACTAGAGGCTAAATTTACCATCCTTGACAAAATTACAGCAAAGAGATTTGAAACATGTCCCTCAGTGATGGTACCATTCTGTTTGGCACCATCCCTCTCACACGAATCATTAGCTGTTCTGCCCAGAGCTCACCCTAAGGGAAGTGCCACAGGGTACCACATCCAGCACTTCCCAGAACATGTTAGGCAGTGAAGGATGGGAGGAAAAAACCTAGCAGCATCACTAACACTGATGTGGGAATTTGTCATGGTGACACTGATGATACTGAGAGTCCTACATTGCAATGACTGGTTTACAATAAAAATTACTTGAAATGCTGGATCAGAAAAAGGATGGTTCAGTCTATCAAATCACTGTCAGCTGCAAATTATATTGCCCATCCCTAGGCAATGGGGAACATCATTGGTTTTGCTCACTGCTGGTTTTATTTTTATCTGTTCGGTTAAAGTCAGGCTCTTTCCTCACACTGGTACAGAGAAAAAAGGGCTTGGTACTCCTTACTTGCAATAAAAGGAGCAAGTAAGCCCTGAATTGCTAAAATTAGACATTTTTTGAGGGACTGCTTTCTGTCAATGCAAGGTTACCTTCACGGAAGAACGTAAGAACAAATGGTATTTCAACATATGGGATTCCAGGAGCCTAAGACTTGTTGTTTCACAGTCCTTCAACCACAAGTGGCCAGTACTCTGGTTTGGTTCCCAGGGTTACATAAGCGGAGCTGGGCAGGGCTGGAAACCTCTTTTCAAATGCTGTGTTGCAGTAACTTTAAAACCTACTATAATTTGCTGGAGACAGGATGGAAATACACACATCTAATGCCTTCATTCCTAGGGACTGATCATCTTGACGCTGTCAGTTGCAAGCAAAAGTTGTTGCACTGTGATGTCTTGATGTTTCTACAAAATGTGAAAATGTAAGATGAAGTTATGAAGTTGTGTTGGACTGAAATAACTACCAATAGACTTCACTGAGAGCCTATGAGAAACTCAAAAGCATTACTACCCCCAGAGTGTCAGGATATGTTGCTTTTATTGCCAGGCACACCTGTGTTACAAACTTAAAGTGGAAGTAGTCTCCATCCCTGGCACAACATACAACTGTCAGACAGTCAAGACTCTCCCTCCAACTCTCCTTCATACTCATATTCAGCTGTCTATAAGCTCCAGGTACTCCCATCTCTTTTAAGTTTTAAGACTATGCCCTTCCTTGGGTAGCAAAGCTTTCTTAACACATTTTCCTGACATTGCACGATACAGTCAGACTGAGGAAAGGAGAAAATCTACTGAAAAACATAAACATGGCTGACTAAGTTGGAGAGGGAACAATGTCTGTCCTCTTAACCTGGAGAATTCACTGCTCTATGTACTTGGCTCTCCCTTTCTCTCATTCTAATTTTAGGGCAATTTAAGCAGTCACCTGTGTACCTGGGAAAGCCTCTACTGTGGTAAATACTTGTCTAAACACTGGCTTTGCACAGCGAAATAAAGGCATGCATCACACCAAGGGAGAGGGTAACTACCCTTCATGTTGCACCCAGTACAAAAGAACTGTGTCTATGAATAACTATCTACTCACAAGATTATGTTCATCAGCAAAAGTGAATAATTTAGAGTAAGGACACATTGAAGACCTCTATAAGGTGCAAGTAGCTATAAGGAAACATCAAGTATTTATCGTCCACCTACTCCTGTATGTTCGTGTTCCATTTGTACCCTTGCTCAGCTGCATATGTGCATAGATGGCAGAAATTATGCTGTGACACTGTGTCAGCATTGCACAACCAGGAGCTGCTCTGACCTGAAGTGTGAAGCAAAGGATAACAAAAAAAGTTTGAAAAGATGTATGTAATAATGGCCGAGACTTATTAAGAACTAATGAAATGTTGATGTTGTTATTATTATTACTATTATGCTATGGCAGGTGAAAATCACAGAGAGAAGGAGGCTTGCTTTGAAGATACCTACTCGTCCCCTGTCTCATCCTTGGCTGGGAGGCAGCTCTGCCACCAATCTGGTGCTGCAGTTTCTTCCCTTGGAAATAACAGAAGCAATTCTGGAAAACCAAAAACCTCATATCTGACCTCAATAAATAACGCATCCTGCACTAGGTTATCACACGTTTGAAAGCTTTGTGGCTCAGGATGCCACAAAGTATGCGACCTTTGCAAATGGGCAAGTTTGTTGCAATAAGGCTTTCCCTTGACATTGTTTTTAGGTTGTCAGTGAAAATCCAGTGGATTAGCGTCCCCTAAAATCTTGCTAAGCTGCTTGCCCCAAAATGTGTTTATGTGGATCATTCAGAAAACTGCATGAGACAAAACATCAATTATTACTATAAAATAGATTTTTTTTTCTATAATTCTGTTCGATATGCACTTCTACACTTGCGATGCGCAGTTCAGAACTTCATTCATTTTTTAAAAGTCAGTAAAGAAATTCAAAATGTGATCCTGCTCTTGACTGCGAAATGAAAATCAAAAGCAAAAGCCTTTTACCTTTCTTTTCATTTGAATCCATCTGGCCTCCTTCTACCCTGCCTTCCAGTCATTTGCAGATATGCAAATGGTTCGAAGAAAACGTTGCTGTTTTCATCTGCATTGCACACCAGGAAATTGGGCAATGCATGTGTTTTCATAAGGTTTCAGCAGTTTTGCTGTTCTGCTTCTTTCATGTTTCAATCCAATTTAACACTACAATACATTTTAGCTGTATATTAAAAAAAAAAAAAAAAGAAAAAAATTCAGTCCCTACCTGGACAATACTGATGATGTCCCTTTGACAACCTGGTAACTCTAACATCTGCAGGATAATTTTTAGCAGCACCTGTCAACACAAGGGGTGAAAGTAAGAGGCCTGTGGTTGAAGAAGCAGTGGAAAGGGTCTGATGCCAGGAGACATGAGGCTCTGCCAGTTGTGGTGGCTCCTGCTGCTCTGGGTAGATGAGATGCACCCATGGCATCTCTCCCCTGTGCTCTCCACTTGCTTAGTTATCTTACACCAGAAGCCAAAATTGGATTTTTCAAGATGCCACAGAGCAAGGAGGGACAGGAATGGAGATGGTTGCTACCTTGTGTGCTGGGCAATTGCCCCCTTCCCTGTGTTGTCCTGGTAGGCCAGAAGTAACACAGATGTGTCAGTGATACAGACTGGCATTAAAACTGCTCTGGCAGAGAGCTACAAAGGACTTTGTCTAGCTTGTGTATTTAAGTTGGAAAATCATTAAAAAATTGAGGGACTCTGAATAGCATTTATATAAGGATGGTCCCAAATGGCCTCAGTAGAAATGGATTCTCCCCAAATGACAGCAACTTAAATGGTAAAATACAAGATTACACTTTAAACAGTGCAATTTAACAGCTTAATAAGACAATCTTTAAAAATTAGATAAGCAAGAAAACAAACAAAAAGATTTTGCACAAAAAAACACAGAAAGTCACTGAGCCGTTGGGCTCCCCTAAGCTGTTACTGAAAGAAATGACTGGTTTGGCAGGATGGGATACACGTTGGAAATCAGTTAGGTTACTATTTGGGACCTTTTGTAGAGAGACAGCAAATGTTGGATTTTCCTCTATGGCTTATTTGGGAAAATAATGAAAAATGCCTTATGTTAGACTGAATAATCCTTATGTTAGACTATTTCCACATTCACAATAACGTCTGTGGGAAAGTGCAGAAGCTTGCTGGGCAGTGAAAACAGTTGCTGTAAACCTTCTTTCATTGTTTTGTTTTTTTTTTTTCTAAAGGGATAACATGGTAAAACATAATTTGTCTCAAATTTTCCTGGGTCCCTGGTATGTTTAGCTCAATATGTTAACAACACCTCGGCTGCAGCCTTTGCAATGGCAATGTATCACTCAGGTCTTTCACTTTATTCTTTGATATCTCTCAGCAAGGAAAGAAGGACAAATCAGACAGCATCAGCTTGAAAATACATTCAGAATATAATAGCTTGATTGCTGTTGATCACAGAGAGGACAAGTGTGACACATATTTATGGGCTTGATTTTAAACCAATATCCGTTCATTTCATTTATGAGTCCATTACATGTTTTATTTTGACAGTTCCACAGTAGTGTTCCTGCAGTCTTTTGGCCATAAACTGCTCACAGTGGGATATGTAGCTTGTTATTTGTTGTGTAGGCACTGTGCACCCCACAAGCTGATGAACTATGTTTATTCACTTATTTATGAACCAATTTATTCATTGGATTTTAAGCCTAGTTAAATCAACAGCTAAAAGGAAGCCTTCCTCACATACTTTGGAACTGCTGACTTTTAATACTATAAAAGTGGTTGGGAAATACTGAGTATTGTCATGGATATTACATTTTAACATGGTGCTGTTGTTCTTACACTAATACCTAAGATTTCAACCTATATTCAGCAATCCCAATTCTCAGAGCTTTTTGTAAATCTGTTTATATTGAGATTTTTCCTAAAAATCCGTTTCTGGAAAGTGACTACCTGAGAAGCAGACATTTCTAGCTGGAGAACCAACTGAAGATAGATGGATAGCACAGGAAGCTAGAAAATGAATAAAAAATAAACCCTGAAGCACAAGTACCTTGGAAAATTAAACACAGGTACATAAAATCATCCAAGGATGTAGGTTTGCATGCACGTGTGTGCCTATATAGATATATATATACACACACTTTCAAGATTATGATTTTAGCCAATTGCACGATTTCAGAACTTGGATATACCATGCTTAGTCTATGCCTTACCTATGTATGCACTGTTGACCTAGAAACCTTCAATTCTTTCATGTTCATTTGTGTTATTGTTTCTATTGGAATCTTGTTCCAAATTTGGTTTTTAAATTTTCCTACTGTATTTTACAAGGATATATATTTTTTAAGGGGTATAGTATAGGATCACAAACAATTTGTCCCTCAACACAAACAACCACAGAAATGTAGGTCTTGGAGGATGCTCAGGGCATCACTTAACCCATCTCCAGGCTACAGGAATTGCTTCCTGACATTCCTGACACAGGACCTGCCCGCCTTTTTGCAGGCTTCTTTTAATAGAGGCTCTGCAACCTCCTTAGCCAGTCTTTGCTACCCTCACTACTAGAAGCATTATCCTAATATTTTATGTAAATCTTACTAGCTACAAATTAAGACCAATTTCTTGTTCTTTATCTGATGCTATTCCTAGAAAACAAAGTATTCCCTTTATTTTCCAGCATATTTTTGTATAATTCAAAAGCATTACCACATTCTTCCTACTCCTCCATTTAGAACAGTCCTAATTTACTCTTTCCTCACAGGTCTCACTTTCTAGACCTCTGATCCTCTACATGTAACAACTGTCAGGATGCAGTGATCAATGATGGTGGTTCCCACTCTATCCCATAAAAGAATATATATACTTTTTTATCGTTTATATGCAATTTACATAAAATATCAAAAAAGAAAAAATAAACAGAAAAAAACCTATCTCAGTATTCGAAAAATGAAAAGCAGTCATTTTCTTCAGCTTTTCCCTCCTATGCAAAATTATGCTAGATAAAGAAACAGGGAACTACTGCATGTAAGGGATAGCTACACTACTCAATTTTGATGCTGATTTTCATTGCCCAAGTCAGGACAGCTGCCTCTTTCCCTGGCTGGTAAGAAAGATGGAGGGCAACACTCCTCTGGAGGCCAGTCTGGAGCTGAAGGCCTAGGAAGACACGCTCAGGCACTTTAGCTGATTCTATCTCTTGCCATTAATAATTCTAGCATAATAATGATAATATATTAAGTGCATGTGAATGTGTTAATATATCATGCATTAGAAACCTGAGTATTACAGTATTACATGTTAGAAAAGATCCATGAGTTTAAGATCCAGTTCTCTTTTGCCATTTTTACAGACATACATTAGCCCACAACTTCCACTGCAGGTAACTTAAACTGGAGTGAGTCAGCTCATCTTGAACGCCATAGGTGAGCCCATTTAGGAAGAAAGATGACATCGTATTCATAACTGGGGGCTACTATAAGACTTGTGACATCAGTAACAAAAGGAAGTGAGAGCAAGACTTGCAAGAGCAGAGAAGACATCATTCTTGTCATCTCTTCCATAGCTGTTGTACTACTTTTCTGAAGAGATTAAAATACGATCCATCTTGTTGACTCTGAGCTGAATGGTAAAGTCTACCGCTGCATCTTAACTGTCCTCGAATTGGAACTGCAGGGAGCAGTGCTGTAAGGAAGCTTAGGAAAGGGAGGAGAGAGGGAAAAGGAGAAGTATTTAACATAAAATATAAAATTCTGGCAACACTGGACTGAACGGAAGTGTCACCACTGACATCACTAAAAGTAGGAACAAGACTGATCTAAAAAGCAATTTACAATATGAGCTTTTCTTTCCAAATGAGCAGTAAGTGCCTCCCTTCACACAGAATTCAGTGCAGTAATAGTGCCTTCTACTACAATTTAAATTGATTGGCTTTATGGCCTGGTACCGGAGAATTGCCCTAGCATGATCTCGTCAGGCTCATGTTTCTAATTCTGGCAACTCTAAATCCAGATGCTCTGAAAATCCATGCTGTTGCTTACAACGCATGCTGCAGGGTAATCTCCATTTTCATGTGCCCAAACAAAATAAAGGAATCGGGATGTACATCAGATTAGCCCACAAGTTGAAAAGAAAACCATTCAAAGCTGGAAAATTGAAAAAGAAAATGTTTTCATGCAGATTGTGTACATGCAAAAATAAACCACAATGGTTATTCTGCAACAAGTGTTTCAGCTAACAGAATTCAAACACTATTCTTGTATTATCTAAGACTTTTCTTATGGGAGGAATAAAGCAGTTATCAGCTGAAGATCTCTGCCCTGCCACTGGGGTCTTTGGGGAATGGATGGAGAGACTTAGAAAAAGCAGTTCCAAGTTTATGTTCTTCCTTTGCATGGTCCATGTTCAGCCTCATTTGGGATATCAGAACCTGTACTTTTGCCACCAAGTAAAAAAAAAATAAATTCTTCACTGAAAAAAAACAAACAAACAAACAAAAGCTTAAAAAAGAGGCAGTACATTGTCATGTAGCAGGATTTGGCTGTGTGGCTGCAGAATTGCCTACGTGAAGTATGGCAAGAACTGAAGCCCCTCTGTGCACTGAAGTTGAGCTTGTAACTCCAAGGTTCTGGTGGGAAGATATCACCCTAAGGGAAATAATCTACCTTTGATCCACATATAAGATTCTGGCTGCTGTCAAAGGAAGTTGTGCATGCCTAACCATTGCTGTACATCGTTCTAATAAAGGCCAAAGAGAAGCTCATATATAAGTGGAGTGTGAACTTTTTTGACACTGGCTGTAATAAATACCAGCAGATTTAGAAACAGCGTGCAGACTTACGTGCCTGAGGTGAGAAAAAAGCTATAGCTGTGCCTGGTTTTCTGGAAGGAAATGTTTAAGGCCATTTAATCATTAGATAAAAAACTGATCTTGAAATGTCAGGAATCAGTGAAGATAACAGAACTGACAATTTTGTCTACTAAAAACTCCCTTTTATTTTGCCTGCTTTTCTCTTTTATTTTTAATAAAAATATTGCAGCCATGATTTGCTGGTATTTGCTGCTCTATCTCAATACTACCCATTAGTTCTTTTTCCCTTTCTTTTCAATATTTACAGATACCATCAAATACTGGGCAAAAGATTCCCAGCTGAAAAGAATCCCATGAGAAAAACCAATTACATATAGCTTGCTACTGAGGGCATGGCTAAGGTTTCTGTACAGCTTCAGTGTCCTATTGAGTTTAAAGCAGTGGAGAACTTTTACATTTGAGTAGTCCACGAATTATAATTTAGTGCATTATTATTTCTTAATTTAATCTGAAAATGATGCATCAGTTATAATGAGTATAATTGCCTTGAGAAAAATTAATAGCTATTCTATAACTGATAACAAGGTGACTAAGAGTGAAAATTGTGTCCAGGAGTATCAGTTTGACATAAGAAGCTGTCCAGCCTAAAGGATTCCAGCTGGAAAAGCCCAGGTTAAAATTCTTACATTTCGCCTATTTCATGTGTATTCATCAATGCTTATGCATTTCAAATAATCTGAGCCTGTACTTATATGTGGTGTGTCAAATACCGGGACTGTACGGAGAAAAGGATACCAGCCTTCAGCTGAACAACCAGTAACAGGCTGAACGTGCCTTAGGGCATCCTGCAGCTTCCCTTGATGTTGAAAGAAGAAATGATCCTTGGCCTGAGCTCTCACATTTCGAATGTGATCCTCCAGCAGTCAATGAGACCTTTGCACTGACTTGAGGGGGACAAGACAGACCTCTGCATCAAATTTGGATCTCCCTGAAATGAATCAGAACTGTTGATACCATGACCTCTGGCCAACAGAGGTCATGGTCCCTAAAACAGTACTGAGACACCATGACATAAATTTTAACAGAATTCTTCTCTTAACAAGAATGACTGTGGATAAATTCCACGTGACAATTTGGTTTTCTTTCTGTCTATCTGATAAATGAACTATAATTCTATAAGTAACAGACAGGAAGAATGAAAAGGTAAGCTTCTTAAACTGCTTCACTGACTGCTATGAGGAGAAGATTCTCTGATTTTCCTCTATCAACTTTTTCAAAACCACTAAAATTTCTCAATTTGAACATTTTATAATATACAAAACCAATAATATTTGAAAGGCTCTTAAAGAAAAAAAAAAGAGAAAAAGAAAAAAATATATATAAAATGGTGGGGTATCACATTTTTAAATATATTTATCTGAACACACTAGACAAATGGAAGTCTCATGGGGACACAAGAGGGAACACCCCATGAGGGGTAGAATTTTAAGCCCTTGCCTTGCAAGGCTCAGCTTTGAGTCCAGTCCAGGCAGACTAATGGCATTACCAAACTTCTGTGTCTTGTAGCCTTTGCAGCTGTGAATGATCCTGCCCAGGACTGCTCCTTGCATGCTGGAGAGTTAGAGCACTGTATTTTCAACAGCCCAATGCTCTCGTCTTTCCTCCTAATTCAAGGATATCCACGTTTCATCAGTGAGACTCCTGGAGACAGGGTGCCCCTCAGGAAGCCCTCGCCTAACTGCAGACCTTGCCCTGCACATGAGCATCTCTCCCCAGAACACCCATTGGCAGCATTCCCAATCAAGTCCATGTGGGTTTTGAATCACAGATTAATCGGAATCATAGCACACTTGGGCCTCTCCACTCCCTTTCCCACTCCTGGGTTCCCACAAGCTCACCTGCTCCTGTGAACAGGCAGCTCAAGGGGATCCCCCCTCCCTGCTAGCATGTAGTGACCGGGATATGAGTGCACAGCACAGGAGGAGCTGGCTTTGAGGGGCTTTTAGGCATAAATGCAGCTGGAGCCCAGGCACTGACTGCGTCCAAAACATTCCAGTCCTCAGATCCAGAACCTCTAAACTACTCCTTAAGCTTTAACAAAAGAGCCAGGAAGCAGCTCCCATCTATAATAATTACAAAAGAGTTTCCCTTGCCCTTGCGCTATTTATTGCTTTTTCCCTTACCATAGATTGCTTGAGACAGAAGAGACTATTAAAGATCAGAATATTTCTTTCTGGACAGGCAGGGTGAGCTTTGCAGAAAACTCCCTCTTTCTCTCTATCATTGACACTTCTGTTGGGAAGGGACGCGGCTGGTTTACGCTACAGACTAAATGAAGCACTAAATGATTGCGTTGCAACAACTGCAGAGGGGGAAATGGTCGCCTCCAGTGGAAATATAATGCTGCAATGGTACTTTCATCAGGTACAATAATTGTTCAAGTATCATTTTGTAGTTTGTCCCAAAAGTTATAAGTGGCTTCTTTCTCCCTTATTCTCGCAAGGCTGTCAGAGGTAAAAGATACATTTCAGCAATTACATCTGAGGCTGGAAAGAGGCAGCCAGAAGGGCACCTGCCAGCCTTCTACCCAGATGACATGTATCTTTCCTGACTCCACAGTTCCAGGGCAGGGGCTTGCAAGGAAAGAGCTCACTTGTTAATAATAATAATTATTATTATTAATAATAACCAAGTGATGTCCTAACCTTGGTTACATCAGTCTACCATACCCTTAGCCGGAGCTCCTGCCAATCACTCTCACACTTATCCTGCTCTCAGCAGGCTGTGTCGACAAAAAGACGAGAGGCAGGGAGGCTGTCAGCCGCTTGGGCTAGGAGAGTGGTCCGCCGTGATTTCTGTCTCCTGCCTGGCAGGACAAGGGGACACAGGTCTGTCATCCAGGCCAAACCTGGGGAGAAACGCCTCCCTGGTGAACTGCGATCTCCTCACCTCGCTGCCAAACTGCTGTGCGCATAAGAGATGCCAGCAGGAGCTGGAGGGGCGACGTTCCTCCTTCTTCCCCGAGGACATCCCTCGGGGCTGCCCTGTGTGGCGGGGCAACGACCGGGCAGGGAGCAGGGGCGTCCCTGGGGGACCAGGAGCCCTGCAGCGCTGGCTGCTTTGCATTCCAGGGTCACACCCCACTCC